>CAKNYM010053237.1:849118-871517 GCA_932195095.1 Andricus curvator
AAGAAAGTATATAAAACAAAAATAAATTTAGTTGTTGCGACTCAACAGTAAGGATTAGTTAATTAACATTATTTTGTCTCTATAGTAGATAAGATCTATTAGATCGTTATCGAAGAGATATAGTACATGTGCAGCTTCTGAGTTATGACTTGGTATGTATGTTTAATGTACATTGTACGTAAGAAACTTAGGTGAAATGAAAAGTGTTCACACCGACGTACTATAATAGTGTGTATACTGTATATGTTCTCACTTAAACCTTCAATACCTATATATTTCAGTTTGAGCATTCACCTACTTGCATGAGGTATACTGATCAAGTAGGTAAGTCCCTAATCGCAATCAACGACCCAATCAGCCTTCTGGTTGCTACATGCAATACGCGTATAACTCATAGCATATATTTAAAGGTGGAGGCGTTGATTACTTGATATTAAACTAGCAACTTAACTTCCTCTTTAAAAAACTGAAGTCCTGTAATCTCTTGTGTTGATCAAATAAGAATACATTAAATTTGATAAAAGAAAGACGAAATTAACATATTTTTGTTGCTTGCAACACCATATCCTGGAAAGGTTTTATCGTAGGAATATTTACGATATAAAGGGGTTCCAAATTTCCCAATTTCTAATTATTGAAAGCATTAATACTTAGATTATTTATTTAGCTTGTAATGGGGTTGAAACATTTTTAATCATAACGTTAGAAACTGAATAATTTCAAATTGAAAAATTCAAAATTCTAGGGGAGCGGCTTTTAATGTGGCGCACTCGTATTTAAAAAAATTGCAACAATATTAATATTAATTAATATTAATATTAATTGAAACAACTGATGATGCATAATTGAATCTATATGTATTGAGTGATTCTGGCCGGAGAAAGATTATACCATTTAAAGTAATTGTTCAATGTTTATACTAAAAAGTTTAGACAAGTAATTTTTTGACGTTTTGTAGTTATCACTAAAGCGGGACAAAAGCAATGAAAAATAGAGTATTTTGCAGTAAACTTATACATTTTTTTTGTCCTATTTAGATTTTCAAGTCTATTGGATGCCTTAGTGCTTTAATCCTCAGTAAAATTAATTATATTTGGCATAAAACGTGTTTACTATAATACACTATGCACGAGCACCTAATGTAGGACACGATACTTAAATTTATGTATAGTTATAGAAATGCATACTAAAATAATAATAAAGGTTTTCCACTATCAAAACATTCTTCACGAAATATTTTTCTGATAGTGTAATATTATTTTACATTCGTAATCATGTTCGTAATCTTTCTTTGCCGGTTTTTAGGCTAGATACGTAACCTTTTGGATAGAAATCTATGAAAATATTTCAAACATACATGCTATTAATTAAAACTTCAAAAACTTTTATTCTACCGCCTTGTTTGACTAAAATTTCATTATTCTACTATTAAAAAATCCTTTTTTATTTGCTATTACAAGGCAGATAAGCACTTCGCCACGTTGGGGAACATGGCAGGTAATTTGACGCAGGTACACTTTTTAGGAAAACCTGAAATTAACGTTTTTAATTAATTCCAATATAATCTAATCTTTTATATTTTACCACAACAAAATGGTTTATATTATTCTGTCAAGTGAGCAATAGATTTTGGGCAATCGTCAATTCCGCCCCAGCTACCTGCGTACGGTACCCCCACCACGCGGCTTCCCCTCACTCAGCCGAACTGCTGCCGCCGAGCCTGATTATCATCGGAAGTTATTTGTACCTAATAAGGACAAAAATGCAGCATATAATATTTTTAAATTTAGCACTTGGTAATTTACAAATATAATATTCGAAATATACGAATTATAAAGATTCGAATGATTTTTTCTCATTTCTCCAGGAAATTATTTGACCAGTAATCGGCAATATCTAACATCAGTAATTATCTTTTTAACTCACATAATGAATTTGGTTTATTTCTCAAACAATCTTATATCTCAAAATTATCCTTAAATAATTTTGCCCTCCCAGTGCAAAAGTATGAATAGTCACATTCCTAGCCTAATTTTGAAACTCATTAACAAGCATCATAAATGGTATTTTTATTTAACTTTCATAAACAAATTACATAATATTTATCATAGTATTCCAGGCGGAAAAGTTATACACAGTGGGAAACATTATGTATAATTTTCATTTGTTTGATTAATTCGTCGTATAAAATAAAAACAAACTATTCAAGGCAAACTATTGGAAGGATAATTTTGAACAATATGATTGGTTAAACAATAAAGAAAATTTATGATGTTTGTCTATGAGTTTCCAAATGAGGCTAGGAATGAGACTATTTATACTTTTGCACTGGGAGTACAAAATTATTTATTGATAATTTTGAGAAATGCGATTGTTTGAGAAATAAACCAAATTTATGATGTTAGTTAATAAGTTTTCAAATCTGGCCAAATTTGAGCTTCCGAAGTTTCCCCAAGTTAAGTAAAATATAGCACCAATAAATTAAAGCTATTGCAGTTGATTTAAAAAATGACAATATTTTCAAGTCATTCAAAATTTGCACTCTATTTTTTAAGCCACATAAAATATCGTTGAAATCATTATAATTCGCAGATTTAGAATATTATGTTTGTAAATTACCAAGTGATAAATTTAAAAAATGTTATATTCCGCATTTAAGTTCCCATTGGGTACAAAGGACTCCCGCTGACCAGGCTCGGCGACAGCAGTTCAGCTGAATGAGGGGAAGCCGCGTAGGGAACCGTACGTAGGTAGCTGGGGCAGAATTGTAATCTGCCCTAGATTTTTGTGCGTCACATTAGGCGCCACTCCCCTAAACGATCATAAAATGAATAATTTTAGGTTGAAATTTTTGAAAGCATTTAGTACGGAGTGAAAAGTTAGATTAAGTAAATCATTTAAAATTTCAATCGTTCAAAAATGTCCAATCTAAAATTGAAAGTGCTTACTGTCAAGGAATTTAAAATATTCAGAATTGAGTCGCATTTCAACTCGAATAATAATTAGCAATTTAAGGCCATTTTGTCAATTTGTAATGCTTAGTAACAAACTTGTTTATTTTTAAAGGCTGCAAATTGAGAAAAGTTAAAAATTAACCAAATATATGGCAGCCATTCATTTCTAAATATTAAAAATAGATTTTATCGGAAACCCCACCTTTAAATTTGTTATTTTTATAACTTTTTTCTGTAATGCAAGTGATACGATAATGTTTTTACTCGTTTTGTATTTTTTGAGAAATAAAAATTAAGCCTTTATATTTCTTTGTAATATCTTTGAAGTCTCAAAACGACTTGAACTAGAACTAGTCGGAGGGAGATCCTGCGATATCCATTTTCATACTTAAGTTTAACCGCATGCACGTAATCCGCTCACGAATAGGTAAATGTATTCCTTCGCGTGTCGTTAGCATCGTTTCCGCTTTTATTCGTTTGCAGGGGAAGTGAATTAATTTTCAGTCAATTTTCATACCCTACACTCTGTATTTTTTTAAGTTTCTAACCCGGCTAAGTACCCACCAAACTTGAAGGAGACTATTTTTGCTTGAGATGATTGGAAACAATTCAATCATCATTAGAAAGACTGATCTTTAATATATCTTCATATAGGTACTCAGCTCTTTATTTGAATCAGAGAAATTGAACTGATTGAAAAAGATAGAAGTTGGTTAATTATTTTTTGAATAATAGCTGTAATTTCACTGATTGGATCAGTAAAACTGATTTTACTGATTCAACCAGTGATAAAGACGTCAACAACTATACGTTACATAATTCTCTAATTTCTTAGCCACATTTAAAGATACATTTTATTATACTTAAAAGTTTGTATTGAATCCGCTAAACCATTAATTATTTCTTCACTGATTTACTTAAGTGACAACTTTCTTCCAGTCCTTCACTATAACGGCCACTGACTCCTCAGTGAAAAAGAAAAAAGTCACTGGTTCATCAGTAAAAACTTGTAGTAATGATTGAAATATTGAAAATTTCGCTGATTCAAATTTCTGTATTGTAACGAGATTGTTTCAGATAATTATTATCTATTCGGCAATTTTTTATATCATGAAAAAATACATTTAATACAATGCGAAAGCGAATGAAATTGTAATTTCGGTTACTGTAATTTTCATATAAAAGTGAACTAAACTTGACCAAACTACAAACAAGAAACGAATCGCTTATTTGTGGCATGCTTTCGGCTTGCCCTAGTTACAGTAATATATGAAAATTACTACTGTGATTTATCGATAACTAGATAATACGTAACAATGCTACAAATGGCCATATCAGTATTCTAAGCTTGCTTGTTATTTATCATTTTTGGATTCTTGATTATTTTTTCACGCATTTTGTTAAATTTTATTATAACTTTGTTCAATATATTATATGGAAAAGAAAAAATGGATGTGAAACTTTTAATTCGAATTTAACTGAAGTGGAACAATTTTAATTTGAAAGCCTTTGACGTCTCATAGCCGTCTAAGTGCCAGATTTTTGTGAGATTAGCGTGCGGGAATTTGGTATTCCCGCACAGTCATCCAGTGACGGAATATTCCTGCAGAGTTACATAGTGACGGAATATTCCTTCACGGAAAACTATGCGAGAATACGATATTCCCACACACTGATATCACAGTAGAGGAATCTGGCACTTTGCGCACAGTTTACGGTCAAGGAAACTCGCCATTTTCATATGCATTTTCTGCACTTTTGAAATCTTGCAAAAATAAAAGTTGTGCTCAATTGTGATACAGACTTAAAGGCTGATTTGTGCTAAAATTTCATTTTTCAATGATAAAATGTTTCCAGAAAACTTCAAATAAGGTTTTTCTCTGCTAGAGCCACAACTTATTCTCATTGAAAGTGGAAAGGTGCTGGGTTGCTACCCAGGTATTTAAATCGTTTTCGAGAAAAAACTCATTAACAAAATTGAGTAAATTTGGTCAATTTTTACAAAAAAATTTTTTCCTTTGGTCAACTTTAATCAAACTAATAATTTTCCAAAACGAAATACGAAATTCCTAAATTATCCTATTTTAAAAAACGTAGCGTTATTTAGCCTAGCCTATATAGCACAAATTAGCATAACTATAGTTTTGTCGAAATGATAAAACTTATAGGAATTCTAGGTTCGTATTGTTTGCTTTTTGAGTTTTTATTTTGTTTCATCAGCAACTGTATATTCGAAAATTATGGGCGAAAAAAGCATGTTAAATTTTGCATACAATATGAACATTGTTTTTAGTAATGTCAGGCCTCACAGACCGATCCCTATATCCCCTATATTCAGTTGAGGTCCCTAAAGTACCCTTTTTTCAAGATTTGGTCCCTATGGTACGCTATTTGCAGCCCATAATGGCTGCCACACAGTCACTATTAGTCACTTTTTTCTCAAATCACTTTTTAGTTATTTCTTTAAGATAAAGCCACCATAGTCACTTCGTAAGAAAAAGTCACTATAGTCACTTTTCTTTGAATAAATAACTCATGGGTTAATCTCTATTCAATATATATTCTATACCTATTTCTGAATTTTCTTGAATTATTTTGAAATGTTTCAGGGTATTCTTAAATATTCCGAAAAATTTTGAATAGATTTCAATAACCAGAAGGGATTTTTAAGATTTTAAGGTATTTTTAAAAATTCTAAGGAATTTTCAAGAGCTTTTAAAAGTGTCAAGGGATTTTAAAGGATTTTAAAGCGTTTGAAATATTTTAGGATAAAGAATTTTGTTAAGTTTTGGAAGAAATGGAACGATTGTACATAGGTTTTAAGATATTTTAAAAGATTTCTTGGTATTTTATAAGGTTTCCGACGTTTTCAATTATTGTAAGGGTTTTTTAAAGCTCTCAAGGTATTTTAATAAAATGTTCAGTTTTTCAGGAAATATCAGATTTCATAGAATGTCACGAGATTTTATAATATTTTAGTGGATTTTAAAGAATTTACTCACGAGAAGTGCGGTATTTCGTAGGGTTTCAAAAATTTAAAGAGATTTGAAAGTATTTTTTGGAATTCACCCTGAATTCTTATTAATTTATCCTGAATTCTTTTAATTCTTTAGAATTCTTTAGAATTTTCTTGAATTATTCTAAATTTACTCAATTCTACTTAATTCAATGGATTAAATTTTTTTTCTTCAAATTTCTGTTTACTTGATCCTGAGGATCAATTGATAAAATGATCAAAGTATTTGAAATATTTTAAGGTATTTTTTCAAATACAATATTTAAGGATATTGTAAAAGATTTCCAGGTGTTTTCAAGGTCTTTACAAAATTTCAAGGGCTTTACAAAGTTTTAAGGGATTTCAAAAGATATTAAAAGATCTTAAATATTTTAAGAAATTTTGAAAGATTCCCAGAGATTTTTTATTTATTTCAATAGTTTGAAGGGAATTCAAAGACTTTGAAATATTTTAGGATATTTTAAAAGATTCCAATGCATCTTCAAGAGATTTAAACAATTTTAAGGGATTTCAAAAATCGCATGCGGTTTTGAAGAATTTCCTAGAATTTTGGAAGATATGGAAGAATTTTACAGGACCTGTAAGGTTATAGGATATTTTAAAGGATTCTAAGGGATTTTATAAGATTTTCGAAGGTTTCAATGACTTTTTCACATTTTAAGAGCTCTGAAGGTATTTTAATAAATTTTCCAGGATTTCAGAAAGTATCATCAGATTTCATGTAATTTCATAATGGATTTCGAAGAATTTATTCACAAGAAGTGAGGGATCTGGTAGGGTTTCAAAGATTTCAAGAGATTTTCAAATATTTTTTGCAATTCATTTGGACTTTGCTCTGAATTGTTATTAGTTTATCCTGAATTATTTAAAATTCTCTTGAATTCTTCTAAATTCACTCAATTCTACTCAATTCAGTGGAGTTTTAAAAAGTTTTGGTTTAATTCATCTTGAAGTATTTAAAACTCACCTTCAATTCTTAGGCATTTCAACAAATTCTTTTAAATTCTCTTTAAGCGTTCTGATCTCATTTCACATTTACTCAATTCAATGCATTTTTTTTATATTCTTGAATTGTTTTGAATTCTCTCTAAATTCACTCAAATTTTATTGTAATCAATGGAACTTCTTTGATTTAAAATTTGTTTTCCAATTCATTTGAATTGTTTTGAATTCTTATTAATTTATCCTGAATTATTTTAAATTCTTTGGAATTCTCTTGAATTTTTGTAATTCACTTAAATTTTTCTAAATTTACTCAGTTCTACCTAATCAGTGGATTTTGTTGAATTTTTAAAAGTTTTTATTTAATTGGTCCTGAAGTTTTTTAGCCTCACCTTAAATTCTTAGGCATTTCATTAAATTCTTTTGAATTCCCTCGAATTTTTCTAAGCTCATTTCAAAGTTACTGAATTCAATGAAGTTTTTTATATTTTTAAATTGTTTTTAATTCATTTGAATTTTTTAAAATCCATCTTGAATTTTTATGAAGTTCATTCAATTTTTCTCGTTTACCTTAAACTCCTCAAAATCTATTCTAATTTTACGGAAATCAATGGAATTTTTTGATTTGAAAATTTTTTTCCAATTGATTTGAATTTTTTTAAATTTATCTTGAATTGTTTTGAAGTCTTATGAATTTATCCTGAATTTGTTACCCTTTGAGCGTGACAAAAAGTACCCTTTGGTCCCTATATTCTATCCCATAGGTACAGTGAGGCCTGTAATGGACAATAATAAAAAAATTAGAAATAAACCAATTTTGTTTGACTTAGGATGTTTTGAAGATGTTCAAAAATCATGCTATTTTGGATTGAGTTAAACACCAATTTCGTTCGACATATTTAAACTTTTGCAAAAAAATTTGCATTTAACTCAATCCAAAAGATATAATTTTTTTACATTATTACAAAATGCTATGTTGAACAAATTTTATTTTCAATTTATAATTTGCTATTATTGTTTATTGTCATAAAATATGATGAATCGGCGCGTGTGGGAAAAACCGACTCACCCGCAACTTTTTTTATAATTTAAAGATTTTATCATTATTGAAGGGATCAAAATCTTTGCCCACGGAAAAAAATTTGTAGATGTCATGCTAAATTCAAACTTCAAGTCAAAATTGTTGGTTGGTTAGAAATTCGGAGAAATATGATAAGCTTTAACCCAAGTTTTAAAAACTTACAAAAGTTTAAGAACTAGTTCTGCTATTAATTCCACATATTTTCGTTACAAATAGGCCCTTATTCAGGCCATATTCAGAGTTCCAACATTCTTAATTCAACTATAATAACATATTTGTTTGCACGATTTATTTATGTGATTAATTATTAATAATTCTTATAATAAATTCTGCTGCAAATCGTTGCTTTAAACACTTTACCAATATTGTTGGTTCGCTTCTAACAATATTTGTAGTTAGATTAATAATAAATATCACTGATTTAGCTATATATTTTTTCGTGCCCTATTCCCCTGCGTTTTCCTTTTTTTTCAAATTCCCCTTCCCGTGCAGAAATTTCGGTAGGGCTCTAGTGGGGCTCGGACGAGTTTTCCCTATTTCTAATCGGGATCTAGTGAGGAAAACTAGTCGGGCCCCCATCTAGAACGTAACGCTATGGTCATAGGGGCCCTACTAGATTTTCTAGTAGGGTTCTAGTGGGGGTAGCCCGCCTACAGCCCCATTTAGGAGAATTGCCCCTACGGGGCACCTACAGGGCCCCTGTGTTTGATTTAAATTATTGGGGTAAATAATATTCTGCATTATAATTTAATTTACGAGTATTTTATTAATGATTTGATATTATTAATAATGTATTATTATATAAATTAGAGAAAAACTTGTAAACATAAATAAATCAAGTCACGCGTAAAAAAAAGCCAATTCTGATTTTAAATAACCTCAATCTGATCATCATCTTCCCGTTTTACTTTTTTCATTAGGCGGAACTTTTTGCTCTGAAGTCGTCCCTGTTGTTGCAGGCGCCTTTTCGCTTCCATCGTGGAGAAAAATAATTGTAAAACACAAACAAAATTACATTGACAACTAAAAAATACAAAACTTGAAAGCTCTGGTAAAGCACTGGACAGCCGTATTTGACATAACCTCTTTAACTTTAGCTGACACATATGTGCCTGGCCCCGAAAAAAAAAGTTCAATAGTGCCCTAAATCAAGCTTTCCAAAATAACGCGTTTAAATAGTCCAAAAAACATGATTTCTGCATACTGAAAACTTCAAAAACCTAAAAATTAATATTTTAGGCAATATAAGATTGTAGGAATTCTCGGGTCGGGGCCCCATTAGATACAGATAGATTCGCCATACCAACACGAAGCATGGGATTCTTCTCTAGAACCTGACGGGCCCCCATCAGTTTTTTCTAGACTAGATATTCTGGTGGGGGCCCCATCAGAAACCAACTTTAAATAGGGAAAGATGGGGAAATTTCTGCACGGGTTTTGCCTCTCTACGTGTAAGAACTATAAGAACCATTGTACAAAATAAAAAACAATATATCTCAACACAAATATAACTATATAAGTGCAACAAGTTTCAAGTGCTGAAAACTTATTTCAATGGTCCATTAAAAATAAACACTCTTAAAAAAACTTGAAGCTGAAACTTTTTTTGCAGAACAAAAATTATTATTATCGACCCTAATGCCAATTAAAAAATGATCTTTACAATTATTTTAAAACATGTTGAAAATGTGAAAACCGGAGAAAGAAGTTATTATCCACTATAAAATTGGAACATTAAAAAAATGCGTCGTAATTTTAAAAATAAGTATAAGAATGTGTACACTTTTTAATTAAAATATACAAAGTTCAATAATTCAAAAATTGAATATTCAAAGTTCATCAACTGCAAAGTTGAATGCTCTAAATTGAGCAACATGAATTTCAAATCCGTATAGGAGTTTTGAGCAGTCCCAATTGTTTTTTTAAGTACTACCCATAACAAATGTACAAATGTTTATTTGACCAATTTCAAACTAAACTTTTTAGGATTTAAATAAAACTTTAATAAAATATTTTGACGCGGAGCCTATACAAATGAAATATTTTTGACATTTAAGTATTATTTTAGGCACTCAAATTTGAATTATTGTTAATTTAATTTAGGAGCGTTAAAAAGTATAATTAAAATTTACGTTCAAAGTATTAATTTATAGTAAGGGCGAAATGTCGAATCTTGAAAAGAAATATTTAATTATTTAAAGTATCACGATATAATTATAATGATGGAATTTTTAAAAGAGAAAATATTCTTGATTATGAGAACGATCTTAAATAAATAAAAATTGTTTATTTCACAAGTTTTATTTTTCGTCGGACTTTTATATATCGCCGTAGATAGATTTCCAAGAACCTAAGTGCGTATATCCAATTGAAAAAATGGTTTAATTGCGGAATTAATTGTAAATCATTACAAATTATTTAAAATATCATTTCTTATAAAAATATTGTTTCTTATTTTTTACGTGTAAAAGGAAAGGTTTAATCTTTTCCCTATTTTTCCTCTTTTTCGTACAAAAATGACTTTATTTCTCCTTTGTTGAGCTCGTTATGTCCTGTGATCCCTGCCATTTATAATTTAAGTTTATATTTAATTTATAATAATTTCAAGACAAGTTTTAAGATTAGCGATTGTTTTCTTTTTGACAAATTTTAAACTTTATTTTAAATATTGTGTCGTGCAGTTTTGTTCGTTATTACGAATAAAAAGTGCATTCGTATAAGATTCTCAGTTTTGGAATCATATTTTGTAGCACTTGAATAAGATTTATCCAAATTTTCACACGAATACAATATATTTTTTGTCCCAAAAAATGATTTTTGTAAGAATTTTAGTTTTTGTGGTGGAAAGCTGCTCATAGTATTAGATTTAGTATTAGCCCTAGATTCAAGAGATGATAAATAGTTGTTTATGCATTAAATGTATGTTTGTGCTTATTGTAGTACGAAAGAGGGTCAGATAGAAGTGATGAATATTTGAAGCGTTAATAAAGTTTTTTTTATTTAGATTTGTTTTCTTCTTCCTTTTGCTTTTCACTATTACAATCAAAATTTACAACCACATTCATGCACTCAAGTTTAAGTGCAATTATTGTTAAGTGTGTAAATATTGTTAGGTTGTGCTAATTATATTATCACCGAACAGTGCATTTTACACATATATTCCTGTTCCCTAAAGGGCTATTTTGTCCTAGGGACTTTCAAAACAAATACAATACACAGCTTTTTTCGATAATCTCAAGAGATTCTATAAATGAAGCTAGACTTTTAATTTAATGAATAGAAATTTTGAGCAATTTGTGAAAAGCATTCTAATTTATAATCTAGTTAGAAAGAGGCCGGAAATATAATTTTGGTAGAGTTCCTGTTGGCTGAGCACATTCGTGATTCTATCTTGGACCTGGCACAATATTCCTTGCTAAACGTGAAAGTACATACTGTATTTGGTCGTGTCAGTGGAAAGTGATGTAATGAACATTACGTACGTGTTCCTGCTTTTTGTTTAGTCAGTAATTGACGCTTGTTACATCGCAATCCTATTATCATGAACTGAAAATGATAATTCTTAATATCTCTTTCACTGCAATTGATAATCACTTGTTGACATTTTTAAAAATCCAAAATTAGCAATATATCATAGCTTTTGAAATTGAAATACGAGGGTCCTTATGATAACTTTGTGGTTTTGTTATTCCGCGGTTTTTTCAGAAATAATGTTTCCTAAAAAGCCATGAAAAGGGCGTTTTGAAGCCTTTAAATATTCTCCTGGTACTTTTAATTTGTGATGTGTACACGGTGCAACTTGAGGATGATTCTTTCTACCTTGAATGCGAGTTAAATTATTGAATAGAAGCCTACTTTGAATCGGCCGAGCCGCTCTACTTTTCTCTTTTCTGCAGTTTCATGTTTTAAATATGCATTAGAAACTTGAGTTTTCGTGAGCACATACACCAATTTATTCTCGGACTAATTCAAACGTTATTTACCCTGTCTGGAATGTAAATTTAAATTATTTATTGTACCATTTTTTTCAGGCCAACTCTATAAATATCCGAAAATATTAGAATATATTTGAGCTTTTATAGTCTTAAAATATTCAGTTTGTTCTAAACTAAGGATATTCAATATATTAGAGGTTTTATGTTCGAAATATTGATTCTGGTTGAAAGTATTAATATATTGCTGGAAGAATATATACATAAAAAAACTCTTAAGTGTATAGTTTATTTATAGGTACATTAAATCAACTTAACATAATTTTCAATAAAGTATTATTAGCGAAATTTTTTTCAAAATTCCTTATCTTACTTTAAAAATATATTTTCGAAGATATTCTACCTTGATTTTCTGATAATAGTAAAAATAACTTACACTGATATAAATAAAAAAGCTTAACAACCGTTTTTACTATTTTGAGTAATATTCTCTCTGGCGGAAAAAATCTTTACAAGAAAGTTCAACATTTCTACAACTGTAATTTTTGGTTAAAACAAGTAATTTTTTGTAAAAATGTACATAATTTAACAAAAAATACAATCAAATACAAATAGCTATTTTTTTCTTGCATTTTCTTGTAGAAAAGTGAAAAAATGAACAATAAACTATAAGTTTCTACAATTCAAAAATTGTGTATAACTGTTTATTAATATTTTTTTACTTTATTGCAACAATCTACAAGGTGTTGCAGAAAACTACAGGATTTTACCTTTTTTGTATTTTGGGTGTTTGAAGTCATAAAAATACTTTTAATTCTACGTAAATTATAGTAGAAAATTACAAATCTTTACCAAAAAAAACAAGATTTCTCCAAAGTTGAAATATTGGGAAAGTGTACTTAAAATTATTTTGTAAATACTGGTAGTTTATTGTAGAAATATACAAATGTAAACAAAAAAAATATACATTTTTACAAGCAATACTTTTAGAATCCACATCAACGTTTCGACTTGTATTCTACTGTCAATTTTTGTAGGATATGTAATATATAAGTTTCTGTAAGAAAGTACAATTTAAAAAAAAGATTACACTTTTGCCAATAACTTTTGCTATTATAATAAATCACAGATCAAACAGCAATTACAGTTATGCATTTTTTTAAAATAAAATTTTACCTAGATATCCACATCTATCGAACGTTATTTAAATCAGAGATGTTATTCATTTTTCAAAGAAGTTTATGTAAATTAATTCAGACATAGAAATGCATTTTAATGAAAAAAACCTCGTTTAAAACTGTGCATAAGTTTATTTTGCAAGATATTAACATTCCGTGACACAGTTATCACTGTTGCATTAATAATAAAAGCGATGGATTTTACTAAATCATATCTTTAAAATAATATCAAAACTTATTTAAAAACAAGAAATTGAAGATTTCGAAATAAAATTTTGAAACTTTTCAAGGATCTTTGAAGGTTTTAAGAAAATAAAAAAATTTTCTTAGGATTCTTTGGAAAATTTTTAATGATTTTTTATTTCGAAAAATTAATCTAAAAGGGAATATTTAAGAAGATTAAATTTTTTTTTTTGATTAATAAGTAAGAATTGAACAATTAATAATTTAAAAATAAATCCGAGGAAGTTTAAGCTATATTTAGAAGTTTTGAAAAGATTTCAAAATAATTTAAAACTTGAAAATATTTCAAAACGTTTAAAACAAAATGTAGATTTTTGAAGATTTCGAACAAAAAATTCAGAAGTTTTGTAAGAATATTAAAAAGTTTCAAACTAATACAAATTTTTCAATCAAAATTCCTAGAAAAAGTAAAAATGATTTTTGTTTGAAAAATTAATTTAAAAAAAATATTTAAAAAGTTTTCAAAAAAGAAGGTGGAAGATTTTAAGGCAATTTTTTTAATCTTTCAGGATTTTCGACAAATTATAGGAAAAATTCGATTTTCAAGAGAATAGCAAAATATTCATTAGATTCCTGGAAAATTGCTTAATTATTCTTTTTTAACCCAATTTTTAAGAGTATCTTTAAAAAGATTGAAAAATAAATTTGAGTGAATAATTATAAAACTGTAAAAGTTTTAAGCTTTAATTTTAAAAGTTTCAAATTCAAAAATTATTCCAGTTTGAGTGTTTCAATTTTCAGTTAAGTTTGTATAACTTTAAATGAAAAAAATGTTATCTTCAATAGTTCGAATCTTTTAATTTGAATGACTGTGTTCAATTCTTTCTCAATTGTTAAATTTTTATTTGCACTCAAAAAGTTGTTCTTTTTCGAGCTTGGATGACAAATATCGAGAACATTCCAATGCCCAATCGATTGCTATATTTTTGAAAAAAAACTTCAAACGTAAGGGTTTATTGTTTAATAACGATTATTCATTATTGTCTTTTAATATTCCAGCATTCCTTTTAAGTTTAAGCATAGAAACTTTTTTTTAATAGCTATCATGTATTCATCTTAAATTAAAATTATCTCATTACAATATTCTAAATATTTCTCATCCTAGGTCGAAAAAGAATTCCTGTAAATTCTTACAGTTGTAAATTCTTGTAGTTGTACTTTTTTGTAAATTCTGGTAGGAAATTAAAACTCTAATAAAATACAGCAATATACAAAAAAGTAAAAAATTCGTCTGGATAATAGAAAAGTTGTAGTTTCCTGTAACTTTGGTTGTAATTTATTGCATTTATTTGTAGATTCCTGTAAAACTGGTTTTATTTTGTTGTACTTTTTTGTAAAAAATTTTCCATCAGGGTCTCAAATCATTATCGACAAATTAAAATTATATTGCTCTTCAAATTTAAGTCAGTGAGATTTCATTGACGAAATAGTTAAAAATGGGTCAGTATATCCCTTCAGTAAAATATGACTGATTGTCAGTGAATGTTTCATTGAAGTAATCAGTTGAATCTATTTTGCCAGTTTGAGTTTTACTGATTAACTTCAATGAAAATATCATCTCACTGATTCAGATTGAGGGAATATATTGTACATATTTATATTTTTTATATCTGTTATCTATAAATTTGAATCAGAGACAAGTGAGTCACCGACTCCAATCAGTAATGGGTTTCACTTATCAATCAGTCACTGCATCGAGTTAGTATAGTTAGACTAAATCTAACTATACTAACTCGATGCAGTGACCCAATTTTCACTGTTGTTTATTGAAAAATCAAAGAATTTATTTTCTTAGTGAAATATTTGACACTTTTTATTCAGCTTTTTATGAGACATCGGTCAAAACTTTCTTGGACTGCCATTTTTTAAACATATATTTTATACACAAATCACTTTCCAGTATTTACAACAGGGATCCAACCGAAACTTTCATTCCATTTCTTTACTACCAGTTAAGCAAAATAATTTAGATCCAATCATAAAGTAATCTGAGATATTATCTAATTTTGTCCAAATATAGGGATAGCAAACCAAAGTTAAGGCCATGTAATACTTACTCGATTCATACCTTACTGATATTTTTTTCACAATTCACGTACACTCGATATCTCAATTCGCGTGGACGTAAGTGGTTGCGAAAAAAATGACTTTGTAGCAGGAATCGGGTAAGTGTGACATGGTCTTGAGAAAAAAAAATGATTTTTTCAATCAGTAACGAAATGGAATGAATTTTTCGTTCAGGCCCCTGATTCACAATTTATTCACATTTTTTACGAATGACGACAAAACTTATCATAAGGGAATGACAAACTAAATTGAACAATGAAATCAATTTATATTTCTTTTCTTTCTATCAGGAGCTAGTTTGAACGCCTCTGTCTGTGGAATTATTTCCATGGGTAGAAAATCACTGTAGAGGTAACTGATCAAAATTTTATGGGGTACGTTTTGTCGTTCCATCATCAAATAATGTAGAGGAGCCCAACTCTTACCACCAAGAGACATATCAGACAGCAGTTGACGATCATTTTCACTTATGTGCTTGGCGGATTTTGTATATGCCCTGCATTAATTAAGGATTCTATTAAACTGAATCTGTGAATTTTCACTGGTTGAATTAGTCAGAAGGGAGCCACTGCGTGTAATCACTTCAGTGATTCTCTTCCGACTTAACTGGAACTTGGATTTAATACCGGTTTCGGGCATGGCTTGTAGTGGCTTTCAAACTAATTCCAGACCTTGCAAACGTAAATAGTCAAGGCCGCATGAACGATTTCTGTTGGATTTGGACGCATGATGCAACCTGATGCAACTAACGCGCTGAGAGTGCGGCCCTCGTGCTGTTTGTCACGCTTGAATGAGCACCGCTTCTTGTTCGGCCCCGCGGCTCCTATCATCACGAAACCTCCGCGGCATCAATTCTCGGAACGAAGTAAATCCGGACTGATTAGATCCAAGTTCCAGTGTATTTAAACTAGTGAAACCGCACTCTTTCAGTTTTGAGAGATGAGGAAATTAATCACTCTATAATCAGTAGAAACAGTTTTATAAATACAGGGTGGCCACTGACCGGGAAACCCGCCGAAATTAGCCTGGAATTTTGAGCACCGGGAAACAGATGGGAATTTTTTGAAAACCGAGCATTTTTCAAATTTGTTTTTACATTTGCAATAAATATCGTCTCCATTGTCCAAAAAATGTGTTAAAAAATTATCTTTTTTATTGGTTGAAAATTCATTTCTTTAGGTTAAAAGTTAATTCTCTTCATTTGAAAAGTCTACTATTAAATTATACTACATGTTTGAAAATTAAATTGTTTTGTTAAAAAATCTACTATTTTGTTCAAAAGCTATTTTTTTGGCTGAAAATTAATCTTTTATGGTTAAAAGTACTTTTTTTTATTTCAAAAATCTACTATTATATTTTTGATTCTAAATTCATCTATTATGGTTAAAAATTCTACTATTTGGTTAAAAATTTAAATATTTTTTTATAAATCAAACCACATTGAACTATTTTGTTAAAATGTCATATTTTTTGGTAGAAAATTCAACTTTTTTGTTATAACATTCGTTTTTTGGATAGAAAATTATTCGTGCTTTTGGATCGAAGATTTATCTTTTGGTCGAAAAGTCATCCTTTTTGGTTGAAAAATCATCTTTTATGGTTGAAAGTTAATCATTTTCAATTGAAAAGTCTATTGTCTACTTTAATATTTATAGTTCAGAATTCATCTCTTTTGGTTAAAATTTTTATTATTTAGTGGAAAATTTAACCATTTTCTTAAAAAGTCATCTTTTTTGGTTGGAAGTTATTATTATTATTTTATTTAAGAAGTCACTATTAAATTCTGGGTCTAGAATTCATCTCTTTTAGTTAAAAATTCTACTAATTGGTTGTAAATTTAATTATTTTATTAAAAAGTCATATTTTTGGTCGAAAATTCAACTGTATTATTGAATATTCGTCTTTTGGATAGAAAATTCATCTCTTGGTAGAAAAGACACCTTTTTGATAGAAAATTCAACTTTTTTATTGAACATTAGTCTCCTTTACTATAAAGTTAAAATGTTTTGTTGTAAATGCAACTGTTTGGTTGAAAATTATTTTTTTCTTTCAGTTGTGAATTCAACTATTTTGAGTAAAAATTCATCTTTCAGTAGAAAAGTCATATTTTTTGTTTGAAAATTAAAATTTCTTCTAAAATATTGGCCTTTTTGGCTTGAAAATTCATCTATTTGGTTGAAAATGTTTTTGGTTGAAGTTTAATCTTTTTTGTTCAAAAATTCGATAATTTGGTTGAAGATTTATATTTGTAGGGCGAAAATTCAACTATTTGGTTAAAAATTCAACTTTTTTGTTGAAAATTCGTCTCTTTTGTTTTAAAATTCAACTATTTGGTTGTAAATGCAACTGGTTTTTAGAAGAATTTGTTCCCCTATTTTGAGAGCATTTTGGGATGAAAGTCTGAAATCCGTTTTACAATGATTTACATTATATATTTCACCTTGTAGTTCTAAAATGTTGAATTCTTTTCCAAATTTACATAATAAAGAAATAAGTATTGAATCATTGTTATTATAAACGCTTAAAAGGCAACCGGAAAAATGTAATTTTTGAGCGAGAAAACCAGGAAATAACCCAGAAGTTTTTTTTTTATGTTTGAGTGGCCACCCTGTATAACATGATTGTATGAATTTCAGAGTTTGGAAGTTGGAAGCTTATTCGAAACAGTTTATTATTATTATTTGTGGAATAAAGTGAAAAATATTTCTACTTTCTTTATCCCAAATGAAATTAACAAAAATAACTTAAATCACCTGAACTGTAGGCAAGTTGCCTGTGTGGATGCAGCTTTAAGCCGCAATCCCATATTGCCAAGTATCCTGAAGAATTTTAAACCCCGGAAGCGACTGCCAAGGATATAGATAGTGTGGAGGCGAGTGCACCTTTCCAGAATTCTGATCAAATACGAAGATCGTAAATAGAGTTTCGCTGTTGAGCCTAAGTTCAAATCAAATTAATTAATTAATTAGCTATTCTATTCACTAATTAAATTTGCAGTTATTCCGCCAGTCCTTGTCCAAAATTTACTTTAAAGTTTCGAGTAAAAATATCCCAAACTCTAAAAAAAGTCCATGGAAATTAAAAATAAAATGTAAGGTTTTAAGTTGAAGACAAAGACAGGAAAACCTATTTACTACAGTAATTTAAATAAATCCCAGCAGTCTTCGTAATAACCAAATTTTAAGATGCATTCATTATTTTAAGTGAATGTCGGCAACAGGAATCTTCATCGACTTCTTTTAAAGCCATAATATTTTTAATAATATTTCATTGTTTCATGAAATCATTGATTCGATTAATTTATTATTGCTTAATGGTTGCTAAATGTCAGAGAATTTCAGAAAGTCAGGGGATTTAAAACTGGTCAGGGAAAGTCAGGGAGTGTCAAGAAAAACATGACAGGGTCGGTCAGGAACTTTTTGATATACCAAAGTTGAAGATTATTTTATTTTTTTATTGAAAATTCAGCAATTTTCTTCAAAAGTCATTCTTTTTGGTTGAAAATTCGTCTTTTTGGACTGAAAATTCATCTATTTTAGATAAAAATCCCAACTGTTTGGTTTAAAATTAATCTGTTTTGTCTGAGGATTTAACTATGTTTTTGAAAATTCGTCTTTTTGGTGTCTTTGGTGTTTTTATGTTTATGGTCGTCTTTTTCTTAATTGAAAGTGGAACTACTTTGCTAAAAATTCATTTTTTCTTGGTTAATGCTTCATAATTCTAATTGAATTATAATAAACCTTTTTTTTGTTCAAAATTTAACTATTTCGTTGAAAAATGTTCTTTTTCTTGAAAATGATGGGTTTTTTTTCTGAAAATGTAACTATTCCATGTTTGATTGAAAATGTATCTCCTTCAGCTGGAAATTATTATTTGAAAATTCTTCTATTGTTCTTCATTGAATCTTGTTGGTGACTATTTCATCTTTTTGTTTTAAAATTAATTTTTTTGGTTGGAAATTCCTTCAAAAATTTAAATATTTGTTAAAAATGTATGTGTTTTGTTAAAAATTGATCCATCTTGTAGAAAATTAATCTTTTTAGTTAAAAATTTATCTTTTTGGTTGAAAATTAATTCCCTTAGTTGAAAATTAGTGTTTTTTTATTAAAAATTAATTTTTTTCAACTGAAAACTTAACTATTCCATTTTTAGTCGAAAATTTATTTTTCTTGATAGAAATTTAATCTACTTGGTTGAAAATTAATTTCTTTGGTTGGAAAGTAAACTATGACGTTGGAAATTTAACTATTCTATTTTAAGTTAAAAATGTATCTGTTTTAGGTAAAAATTCAACTATTTTGTGGAAAATTTGTCATTTTTTTTTTGGTTGAAAATTCATCCTTTAGGTTGAAAATTCAAATATTTGGTTAAAAATTCGTTTTTTTAGTTAAATATCAATGATTTAATTAAAAATGTAACTATTTCATTTTGCCTTGAAGATTTATCTTTTTTAGTTGAAAATTTCTTTATTTTGTTTAAAACTCGTCTTTTTTAGGTTAAAAATTCAAATATTTTGGCAGAAAATTCATATTTTTCAGTTGAAAATTCAAGTTTTTTTGTTGAAAATTCAACCATTTAGTTCAAAATTCGTATTTTTAGTTCAATATTAATTCTTTAATTGAAAATGTAACTATTTCATTTTTGCTTGAAAATTTATCTTTCTTAGTTGAAAATTTATTTATTTTGTTATAAACTCGTCTTTTTCAGGTTAAAAATTCAATTGTTTTGGTAGAAAATTCATTTCGGCTAAAAAATTTAATATTTTGGATGATATTTTTTTGTCTTTATTGACTGAAAAATGTGGCTTGGTTGAAAATCTCTTTTGTTCAAAATTTGCTTGTTTTGGTTAGAAAATTAGTTTGTTTTGGTTGAGGATTTGACTAATTTGTTGAAAATTAATATTTTTTGGTTTAATTCAACTGTTTTTGATAGAAAATTAAAATATTGGTTAGTCTAAATATCAACAGTTACACTTTTTGTTAAGAATTATTATTTTTTTTAAACAACATGGCCAACAGCCATACCACGCTGAAAAAACCAGTTCTCGTCAGATCACTGAAGTTAAGCAGCGTTGGGCGCGGTTAGTACTTTGATGGTACTTGTAGTTATTTACTACAAGAAACTAACCTAGAAACACTACTCGAATCGGGTAGTGTCACGCCTACCCTGAAAGGGAAATGGCTTAATGGTATACATACATACATACACAAACGATTCATCACTTTGGTTGAAAATTGAACTATTTTATTGAAAATTCTTTCTTTCTTGCTTGAAAATTAGTTGTGTTAACTAAAAATTTAATTCTGTTATTTTTGGTTCAGACTTTATATTTTAAGTTAAAAACTCAACTATTTGGTTGAAAATCCATATATTTTAGGTATGTTTTATGTAATTTGTGAATGGCTCCTTATAAAATTCTGTATGACTGTTGTCACTAAATGCAATTAAAATAAATTAAGGAACAAACATTTTTTTGTATTAACATTATTGATCTCCTAGGTGTGAGGTTGTTGTTATATCTAAAAGAAAAATTTAGAACGGTCAGCGAAAATGAAAAGTTGGTCAGGGAAAAGTCAGGGAAAGTCAGGGAGTTTCGAAACTGGAATTTTATAGCAACACTGTTGTGCTATACTTTTATAATACACTCAACTCCTGATATAAAATAGGTTTCGGGTATGGCTTTTCAGTGGCTTTGATCCTAAATCAGGGGAATCCGAACGTAAAGAGGCAGGGCCGTATGAACCATTTTTGTTGGGTTTGGAAGCATGACGCAACCGGATGAAACTAACGCGCTGAGAGTGCGGCCCTCATGCAGTACATAAATAGATAACCAGCAACATCGGAATTTTTCAGGAGAGCGAAATAACATTCTGTAAAATCGAAATCACCATTTAAAGATAAAACAAAAATTTACTCCCGAGCTGAAGTGTTTCTAAATTGAGGACAAAAAAGTATGATTAAAAAATATTATCCAGTTCCGAGAAACAGAATGTGGAAGTTTACAGTCGCAAAGTGACGAGAACCTAAAATTGGAACAGGTTTGGTTGCGAATCACGATAAAAAGTGCAATTTTCAGTAGACACAAAAAATAAAATATAGCTCCCGAGACATTGAGTTGCTAAATTGGGAGAAAATGAGGTTGATTAGAAAAAGTTCACCAATTCCTAGTAAATCATTCAAGAATTTGGAGATTCATATTTCATTGTTTTTAAAAATCATCTTTAGATAGCGACTGAAGATCTATTTTTCAATATGAAAAAAATAATAAAAACCTGCTCCCGTGATATGAGGAGACAACAACATGTATTTGATTTTTGAAGAATTTTTTATGCAAATGCCCATTTTCGGAAAAAATGTTGGTTATCTAGTTCTGTACTGCAACCCTTCAAATATCGTAAACCGGGGGTTCTTATATCGGGATATGAGTGTATATCTATTTTTTATTGGACCAGTTTATTGGTCTAGGATATGTTTTATATATATTTTATGGACAGAACCTGTACAATTTGAAATGGAGAGCTCTTCTACATTCTTGTTCGTTAATGAGAGTTGGCGTAGAATATCGTCACTGTCAGACCTGGCATCGATGCTAAACTTCTTCAGAAAAGGCATTCGTTTAAGCTGCTCGATCACGTCTTCAGTGTTCATGTCATTGTTTATCACCTGAATGAGGACAAATTGTTTCTTTGAGGAGGTGCTCGATTTTCACTTAATTCATCTAAATAGGCACGTGCTGTTTTATATTTCTAACCACTTGAAGATTCAAAACCATTTTTACATTCTCATTCTAATGAGAAGGTATTGGTTTTATGTAAAATTTGACATAGTCGGTTTTCATCAAATCTCCACGTTTTGAGACCTCCTGAGTCAGAAAAAACGATTTTTACGAAGGTGTCTGTCTGTCTGTAGTCTGTAGTCTGTCTGTCTGTCTGTAGCCACGATTATTATACCATTAAGCCATTTCCCTTTCGGGGTAGGCGTGACTT
>CAKNYM010053237.1:891517-904098 GCA_932195095.1 Andricus curvator
TTCTTCCTACCACTGCCGTACCACACACTTCAATTGCAGTTTTAACCCTTAAATGGTAACGTCATTTTCGACCCCTTTAAACGGTATCGTCGGGTCACTCGTGTCTGGCGCTTTGAAAAGTGCTCTAAAGTGCTCTAAAAAATTCCACAAAATTCATGAAATTTCATCAACTATCCTAGTATAAGGATGAATCACTATATTGCTGATTTTATCATTTTTTTAAACAATATAATGAAATAAACAAATAAAAACGTGCAGAATGCACCATTTTGTCAAAAAAATCATAACTTAGGATGTAATTAATTTTTTTTTTTAAATCAAACGGGAAATTAAAGGGTAAAAAAAGTACTGTAAGAAAAAAAAGATTGAGATTCTGTATAAATAAAAGGAATGCTTAAGCTTTGAACATGAAAATCAAGTTTTTTCAAAGTACGTATAAAGAGGTAGAAATTCCAATAAAATTCCCGTTAAAAAACTTTTGGTCAACTTTAATTCATCAATCTATAGTCAAAAAACATGAGGTTTCCGAAAAAATTCAGAAATTCAAATTGCAATTAAAATTCAGGTTAAAAAACTTTTGGATAACTTTAATTCATCAATTTATAGTCGAAAAACATCAATATTTGGGAAAAAAATTCAGAAATTCGAATTTCCATTAAAATTTATCTTAAAAAACTATCAGGTAAGTTTAATCTATCAATTCATAATAAAAAACATCAATTCATAATAAAAAAAACATCAGAATTTTGAAAAAAGAATTTTAATTACGTTACACTTTTCGCCAACGCTAATGGTATCGTCGGGTCACTCGTGCCTTTCCGGAATTTCGACTGTTTTCTACAAATGCTATTTACGGACTAGAGTAACGGCACTTGGGGAGCTTATAGCCTACTAGTGTACAATTATTTAGAGTATAGTTTGTGCCTGCCTCCCACGCTTTTCTCTAAGCTAGCAAGGGGAGAAGATTTGGTCAAGGCACGAGTGACCCGACGTTACCATTTAAGGGTTAACAATGATACCCCGTAATAAAGCCCACGCGCCCTCTATATCTTTATTGCTCGTAAGCGCTTCCCAAGTTGCCCTATCTATATTATAATTGATGTAACCATTTATTTCTAAATTCAATAATTATGAAGTTGTAATTCCCTTTTTACGTCAGTACCATTCACTTATTCAGTGCACACGCTAATGGCTGCAGGGAGTGCACATGTCAGAAAGAAACTGCGCAATCCGTTCATATCTATTTGCATCCCAAACATCCAAATTTTGGGATTTCAATATTTGCATTTTTGTTAAAGATAATTTCTATAAAATAAAACGTGAGTGATAGTTTTTCTGAATTTGACATTGATATAAGGTGAATGTGAAGTTTCGTAACCTAAACATTGTAACATTAATTTTTTACTTTCGGTGATAACGAGATTTTATAAACGTAAATTACAAGAAAAAATTCATTTTTTAATGTGTGAAATATATAAATAAATTGTCAACATTCAGACGTGGTGTGATGCAAATATGTGAAAAACAATGTTCAAGAAAATCAATTAAAATGCCTGAAGATAAATAGTCTAGAAATAAAAGTAGACTATAATATATATGCCAGGATTTGCTTAAAAGTTGTCAATATAACTATTTTTAGTAAATAATTGAAACCATTCAACTTACATAATTTTAATTTAAATTAACAATTTTCTATCGGAACTATTGTTCCTGAATCAGATAATACCCATACATAATCGCTGCTGAATGGGTCTTAGAAAAAAAATACGTTTGCCCATTAAAAAACTCATGTTCTCATTCACAAGTCAGCTTGACCAATGGGTGGCAATCTGGAATTTTAGTAACAGATACGCAATCCAGAAGTCATCAAAACCCATTCAAAGGCAAGTGAATGGATTTTTGTTTCCTGGATATTACACTTTTTTGTTGAGAATTGAACTTTTTAGGTTGATAATTCAAGTATTTTGTTGAAAATTAATTTTTCAAATGATTGTTTATCTCTTGGGTAAAAGATTTAACTGTTTTGTTGAAAATTAATTTTTTTGTTGTTGAAAATTCATATTTACTGGTTGAAAATTCAGTTCTTGTACAGGAAATTCGTCTTTTGGCTTGAAGGTTCAACAATTTAGATGAACTTTTTTTATTTCATGACTTAAAAATCTTTTTTTTTAAATTAGTTTTTTTGGTTTTAAAAATTCATTTTTAGAATTCAAATTTCATTTTTTGTTGAAATATCAGCTATTACACTTTTTTGTTGAGAATTTAACTTTTTAGGTTGAATTTTCAAGTATTTTGTTGAAAAATTTAATTATTATTATATCTGAAATATTGTTTTATTCCGCTTAAAAAAATGGTCCTATGTTAAAAATATTACAAGATTAAAATGCAGGGATTTGAATATTAATGGTCAGAGAAAATAAAAAATTGGTGAAGGAAAAATCAGGGAATTTTGAAAATGAAGTTTGACAATGTGAAACGTAACACAACATTATTGTTTAATGTATTCACTTTATTGAAATTTTCTCATTTAAAAAAGTAAATAAAATGATTCATAGATAAACAATAAAAACCTTATCCTAACTATATTAGGGCCGAAGTTAGTCCTAGAGGTATAAATTGCTTAATTTAATGTCTTTGAAATATTTTGTTACGGTTCGTAACAGGGTGAGGGGGGTCTTAGAGAGGGCCTGTAATCCGTTACGTAATTTAAGTGCGGTCCCTAAGTGCTGAAAGATTAATTTGATTCCAATTTTACGTTTTGTTTTAACATTGAATTGGAATATAATTACCATTACAAATTAAAAACAATTTCTGCGATGAAAGTGTAATTTGTTTCTCAGTAATTGAAACACATCAGAATGCATTATTCCTGTGTTCTATATTTGTATCAAATAATGCACTCGATGATCGCCCACGAGAATTCCGAGTCTCGTTGCTGGTTTAACAGTCTTGTACGCACATTATTGTATAATGTATTTTTTTCATTATTTATTTATTATTATATTATTAGGACAAATGAATGAATATTCGTGTACCATTAACCCTGCTACATCGATATATGTACTATTTTCACCTTACGTGTACAGTGTACGCAACATACAATAAAATTGTACATCTACCGGGAAATCAATGTTGAACTCGTTTTACGATGGGGCGATATACGGAATAATAAAAAATGGGTTCCTGCCCTAGGGGAGAATTTAATCCAAAGTATACCGGACAAGAGTTAGCTATTTAAGGTAAATTCTATTGTGAGCAGACCGGCTGAATTTATCAGCAAAAAAGTCGATCCCCTTGAAATTTGCGATACTTGGCACGGACAAGATAATTTTTTATAATTATTATTTATAATGCGATAGTGTATCGCTTACATTTATAAGTACATGTGATCTTGTACTGAACTGGAAGGTTATCTTCTGTCCTATATTCAATTTATTACATTAATTTAAATTTCAAGCATCTGTTTTTGAAATTGTAGGTAACTTTGTATTTATTAATTTTTTCTCTTATATTTGAAAATGGAAAATGATTTTTCAAATCAATTAAATTAGAATTCGGTAAAAGATATATTTAATTCTTCATTCGCAGGGAAGTAATTAGTTCAGTCATGTTTTACTTTAGTTTTCATTAGCTTTTATTCATTCAGTTTTTATTCAAATATAAATGATTGTCATTATTTTTAGCTTTTCAAATAGATCATAACATTTTTTTCTTCGTAAGAAAATTTTGTTGTTATAATCATAAAATATTATAAATCTAATGGTCTTTTATTATTTGTTACAGGTACATAATGTTGTCTCAAATAAAAAACAGTTCCAATGGAAAGCTGGAGGGTAAAAGACCAAAGGAACTGATGTCATCTTCCAGCCTTTCGGGCATGTCACAGTTATCAAATAGTAGTGAAGAGGCTCTAGAACCTTTTGTGAATTGTTCCCACATCGTCGAGCCAGACAGGTATTACAAAAAACAGTGTGTAATAAACAAAAATTATCCTTTAGGAAAAAGTAACAGTCATTAAAATAATTGATTATTAATGTATATAATTTATTTAAAAAAAATTAAATATGTATAAATCATCTGCAGTAATTATAGTTTCAAACATTTTAACATTAAATGTTAATTAATCAGCTTACTAATTAATTTAAATAGAAATATTTTATGAAATCATAAAATTTATAAAATAAACAGAATTTAAAATATAAATTCGATTAAATTCTTTATGTTTAAGACATTTGTTATTAATATAATATTTTTGATATGATTAGAATTACATATGTATAATCATTTAACAGGGTGTCTAGCGTCCCGGAAATCCTTGAAAACTGGAAAAGTCTTTGAATTCCGCTCATGATCCTGGAATTTGTATTCCCTTAAAGAAAAAAAATAGGTTTTTAAACTTGTTCTCTGCTGAACGAAAAATGTCTGCTGAATCTTTTTTGATAGTTTTCGCTTGATTTCAAATTTTTGGTTTTGTTTGAATGTAGAAAAACACACCTTTTTAACAATAGATTTTTCGTTTTATTACGATTAAAATCTCGAAGCTGCAATCGAAAATATTTCAAAGTTTCTCATTTATTCTCGATTTTTTTCAAATTAACAACAATTTCATTAAAATTTTTCAAATCTGATAATTTTTTGCTGTCAATATGTTGAAAGTAAGTACAATTTCGCGTGAAATGAGCTTTCATTGATTAGAATTGGTTGAAAGACTGAGTTATCCCACACTATTTATCCCGGAAAATCAGAGAAAAGTCTGGGCATTTTATTGGTCGGGGAAAGTCAGGAATTTTGAAAAAAAAATCTTGAAAAAGTCAGGGAATTTCTATAAGGAAACTTTAAATAACTGTCAAGGATAATAAATTTGAAATTTTCTAATTTTTGGTTTGTCAGAGAACATGAAAAATTGGTCAGAGTAAAGTTAGGTAATTTTGAAAATGAAGTTTGGGGTCACCCTCATATAATATTCATGTTAATAATTTATTTGTCTTGTATTTTTATTTCTTTTTTTTAGTTGCTTCCTCCTGCCGATCATACTTTTAGTGAAGAATTTTATTATTTGGTTACAAATTCAACAATTTTATTAAAAAGTCCTCCTTTTTGTTTGAAATATCTACTATTACATTATTCGCTGAGAATTCATATTTTTTGGTAGAAAATTCAATTATTTTGGTGAAGGTTGAACCCTTTTATTCAAAAAAATTTTTTTTTAAATTCTTCTCGTTGTTTTGAAAGTTCAACTACTTTGTTTGAAAGCTCAACTACTTTGTTGAAAAGTCTTTTTTTTTATTTGTTAAAAAATAAATATTGGAACGATTCCAATTTTGTCTGAAAATTGATTTTTTTAAATTAACAATTCAACTAGGTACTTGCGTAAAAGTTGAACCACTTAGTTAAAATTTGTTGTTTGTTTGAAGGTAATTGTTTACCTGAAAATGTAACTTTCGCATTTTTGTAGTTGAAAATTTATCGTTTTTAGTTGAAAATTCGTCTTTATTCGTAGAAAACTAATATTTTTGGTTAAAATTGCCTCTTTTTTGATTAAAACTGCAAGTATTTGTTTGAAAATTAGCTGTTTTGTTGAAAATTCATATTTTTGGTTTCAAAATGAAACTGTTTGACAAAAAATGCATCTTTTGGCTTGAAAGTTCAACAATGTGGGTGCAGCTTTTCTCGGTATTGATATCTTTATTTGTTGAAAATTCGTATTTTTGATTAGAAAATTTGAATTCTGGGTTAAAAGTTGAACTATTTTGTTAAAAATGATTTTTTTGGTTGAAGATTCATCATTTTAATTAAAAATTCATCTCATTGGTTGAAAATTAAATTATTCTGTTAAAAGTTCGTCTTTTTGGTAGAAAATGAATATTTTATTGTTAAAAATTCAACTGTTTTGAAGAAAATTCGTCTTCCGGGTTGAAAAATTGTATTTTTTTGTTCACAGTTGACCTACTTTGTTAAAAATTAATTTTCTTATTGCAGTTTTGTCATTTTAGTTAAAAATTCATCTTGTTGGTTGAAAGTTTAACTACTTTGTTGAAAACTTTTTTTTTTAATTATTTTTTTAACTGAAAATGTAACTATTCCATTTTGTGATGAAAAGTTGTTTTTTTAAATTAACAATTCAACTACTTGGGTAAAAGTTGAACTACTTTATTATAAAAACTTTTTTTTAATTCATCATTTCATTTGCAAATTCATCTCTTTGATTAAAAGTTGAACTACTTTGTTGAAAACTCTTTTTTTTTTCTTTGTTAGGATATTACTTTTTATGTGAAAATGTAACTATTCCATTTTTGTCTGAAAATTTATTTTTTTAAATTAACAATTCAACTGCTTGGGTAAAAGTTGAACCACTTTGTTAAAAAATGTGATTTTTTTTATTTGAAGAGTTACTCTTTATTGAAAAATCCAAGTATTTTTATAAAAATTTCATTAAATTTAAAATTAATTGTTTACATGAAAATGTAACTTTCCCATTTTTTTGTTAAAAAATTGATCTTTTTTAGTTGAAAATTCGTCTTTATTGGAAGAAAACTAATTTTTTTGGTTGAAATTTCTTCTTTTTTCTATTAAAACTACAAGTTTTTGTTTGAAAATTATGTTGTTGTTGTTGAAAATTCATATTTCCGTTCATATTTATTTATTTTTTTTTGGTTGAAGATTCACCTTTTTAATTGAAAATTCATCTATTTGGCTGAAAATTAAATTATTTTGTTAAAAATTATTATTTTTTTTTTTTGGTTGAAGATTCACCTTTTTAATTGAAAATTCATCTATTTGGCTGAAAATTAAATTATTTTGTCAAAAATTCGCCTTTTTGGTACAAAATAAATATTTTAGGGTTAAAAAATGCAATGGTTAAGATTCGTCTTCCGAGTTGTCAAGCTGCATTTTTTTGGTTCAAAGTTGACCTACTTTGTTAAAAATTCATTTTCTTGTTTGCAGATTTATCATTTTAATTGAAAATTCATCTTTGGTTGAAAATTCAACTATTTTGTTGAATTTTTTTTACCGAAAATTTATCTTTTTGTCGTAGAAAATTCAACTACTTATTTGAAAATTCATGTATTTTGTTGAAAATTCGTTGTTTTGGTTAAGAATTCATCTTGGTAGGTTGAAAATAGTGTTAAAAACTCAACTTTGTTTTTGGTTGAAGCTTAATATATATATTTTGTTTTACTTAAAAATTCGACTATTTGGTTGAAAATTGAGTTTTGTTTAGGATTTAACCTTTTTTACTTAAAATTCGATCATTCAATTGAACTATTTTGTTGAAAATTTAATTATTTTATTGAAAATTAAACTTAAATTAGCTTAAAATTCGATAACTCAGTCAATTTTCAACCAATTCTAATTTCAAAGAATTCATTACACACGGAATTAAACACGCTTTGACTACATTAAGAGATAACAATTATTGGATTTAAAAAATGTCATTAAATTGTTGTTAAAGCTGAAAAATTGGAAATATTTTTGATTGTGACGTCGTGGCTTTTCACCGTGACAAAATGAATAATCACCAAAAAAACGGGTTTTGAACATAAAATCAGGTTTTGGGGGCGTATGAGAAACCCATATGACAGCTTATTAATTTCACTAGACCTACAACTTCTACTATGTTTCGTGAAAAGTATTTTTCCAGCGTAAAAAAAAGTATTCATTTTTGTCCTCAAAAACCTGGAAAAGTCCTGGATTTTTTTTAAGACACGCTAGACACTCTGATAGATTTTAGGGAAGAAAACTGCAATATTAGGAATGAAGTTTATTTGTTTATGATTCCTTTCTTACCGACCAATGATATCAGGGTGGCGCTAGCTTCCGGGCAAGAGAAAACAGAAACCAGCTGTATCTGCACATAAATATGTAATGAACTTTGAAATAAATTACAAATTTTGTTATAATGGAAACATTTTCAAAATTAATCTATATTTTATATAAGTTAAATATTTTTTTAATTATTTAAAGGATTCCCTATAATACATTTTTTAAATAACGTTTATAACTGGTAAATCAATACATTTGAAAATAAAGGTTTACCTGTTTCCTTTTTTCAATTTTTAACATGTCCTCAAATTATTATTACAAACTTGTACAGACATTTTCTCTAATATGACGTATTTTGAAAACCTAAAAATATTTAGTATAATTGAAACAATCTTCATGCAAAATGTAACTCTGAATATTGTTACATACAAAAATAGGTAAAAAATATTATTAGTGCTAAAATTTGGTTTTGAATTAAAAATGTCTTGAATTTGAATAACATTTTTTTTTTCAATAATTAATAATTCAATTTTTCAATCAATACTCAAATAAAAATTAATTGTCAATCAAAACTAACATAGGGTTGATTACTTTTTAATTATATTAAAATCTGAACTGTATTCATTCTTTTTGAGTTCATAATTTTTTATAATTATTTTATTCAGCTTTATGGAATAAAATTGTTATTAAACGTGAATTATTAAATCCTGAAACTAACTTTTTCCTTCTTTTGCTGATAAGGAATATTTCAGAAGAAAAATTCCGTTTCGGCAGAATAATAATTTTACCTCAACGAAGTTTTTTTTCAACAAAAAAAGTTAACACGACAAACCGGTCACTATAATACAATGGTTAAAAACAACCATCACGTTCCTTTTCACGTGGTCTGCCTTCAAATCTGTCAAAATCATAGAATATAAAATACATTATAGAACTCCAGCAAAAAAAAAGAAAATGATCAGCACGTGATTCGTCGTTCGTACAACATTTACGGCTCACGTCCTATTCTTTTTCTTTCCGCATTTCGACACACAAGGCCTTCAACATATGCAAAGTATTGTGCTTCCGCAAATCCTCGCCTCGGTTTACAGCCTACGATTAACTTTATTTTATATTTTACACTTTATACTTCATATTTTACAACCACCTTGAAAACCTTTATAGTGACAATGAAAAACACATTTATTTGTATGTTGAACATATTGTGTCAAGAGATAAGATTATTAAAAACATGTGGATACATCATTTTTCCTTTAAAAAACTTCACATCGAGACATTTGTAATTGAGGGAACTTAAAACGTTTTTTGTATAAATGAATACAAATTTCATTTACAATATTTTAAAAGATTTTGCTTCCTCAGAGAGGGAGGCTTGTAATGACCTAAATTTTCAAATTTACTTTTTTGACATATTTCGATATGATTCGACACCAGGAACTTGGAAATGCAATTTTTTAAAATGTCTGTATGTGTGTAACTTTTTTCTGTTCACCTTATCTCGAAAATTAAAAGAGCAACGATCATGGAATTTGGACGAATTGTAGCTTTTTTACAATTGTAGCAATTATATTTGTTGGCGTCTTCGAGATGCATCGATCGACCAATTGTGGAAACTTTTATGACCCACTAGTACCGATTTTTGAAGTTTAAAGAATGGTTTATTCTGTTTATATGAGAAAAATTTTTTTGTGATTAGGAATAATGCAGTACTATATCTGATATGTTTGTTCGGGTCTTGGAGACGCGTCGAATGACCCTTGGAAGAATCTTCCATGTCCTATTATGCTCTAGCAATACCTATTTATAATTTTTGTAAATATACTGTTTATTTTTTTATGTAAGGACAAGTGTTTCAATGTTGCGGATACAACAGGACTGTATATGATATATTTGTTCGCGTTTTCGAGAGACATTGACAGACCTAATGAACAACCCTTTGTAACCTTCCATGATCTATCGATACGTTTTTTTATTTAAAAAAAATTATTTACCTTGTTTATAAGAGGATTTTTTTATATTATGAATATAACAGTACTATGTATTTGATCTAATTGTTCGCGTCTTCGAGACGCGTCGATTGATCTATTGATGAATTTTCTGTGACCTTTCTAGATCAATCAATAACGACTTAGAAAAAATTAAAAAAGGTTACATTGTTTATACCACAACATATTGATTAACATTATTGATGGTTTCCATGATTTTCTGTAATTAAGATTATAGGTAAAAAAGAAACATGAGTTTGAAAAATATTAAAAGTGTCAAATTTGTTCTTTTGTTAGAGAAAAACCTCCCTCTATGAGGAAGCAAATTTATTTGATACCTATGAGGAAGCTAAGTGCTCATAAAATGAGCACAAATAATTACGTCCATAGTGAATAGACCCATAGTACTTCGCAGAGTTATTTTAATTGTGGTATATTGAGAGAATATTCCTAAAGAACATTTTTCAAAATTTGTTAGGGGCAAATAAGATCTGATAATTGAGTCCCTCTAGAAAAGAGTTCCAGCTTATTTTTGTGTTGTTTTTTTTTAATCGTAAAGAGGACTTTTTCTCTATGCCTCTAATTTCCTTTAAGCCTACAATATATTTTAATGGCCATCGAGACTTGTACCGGAATTCCGGTACAAATAGTTGGATTTTTTCGGTACATATACACACTGTCTACTTGAATATACATTTCATACAAATATAACAATTTTCATTCAGATAATTAATCAAAACTATCAATTTTTATTTTCAATCTCTTGCCACTTGAAGCAGTTGTTTGCTATTACGAAGAAATAAAAAAATAATTCCAATTCAATTGATATCTAAATTACAAAGAAGAGAATTTACAATAAAGCAAAACATTTTTAATTTAAAAAATAATATATTTCAATCAATAAATCAATAAATGAATCCCTTGAAATACTTAGAGATTTAATAAAATCCTTTAAATTAAACAAGTTTTTTAGAAATCCTTTGAAATCTTTGGACATTCTATAAAATTCTTTGAAATCCGTTGAAATTTTGTATATTACTAAAAATCCTTTAGATTCCCTTAAAAGGCCTTGAATAGAATTTGAATTAAACTTATTCATTAAGGTTGTCCAGAAAAAAAGTGAAATAAAATTCCTAGAAACCTTGTGAAAGTCCTTGAAATACCTAAAAACCCCTTGAAATCTGTGGAAGCGCTAAGAAACCCCTGAAATTCAATGAAATTTAAATTATTTCTCATAGTTCTCTAGAAATTCTTTGAAATTCTTTGAAATCCCTTGAAATTTTGTATATTTCCTAAAATCCTTTAGAATACCTTAAAATCCCTTGAATAGATTTTGAATTAAGCTTATTCTTTAAAGTTTTCTAAAAAAACGTTAAAATCCCTAGAAATCTTTAAAATCCCTTAAGATCCTTAGAGATTTAATAAAATCCTTACAATCTTGTGAAATTCCTTGAAATAACTTAAAATCTGTGAAATCGCTAAGAATCCCTTGAAATCATTGGACATTCTACAAAATTCTTTAAAATCGCTTGAAATTTTTTATATTTCTTAAAATCCTTTAGAATACCTTAAAATCCTTGAATAGAATTTGACAAAAAAAAAGTTAAATAAAATTCCTAGAAACCTTGTGAAAGTCCTTGAAATACCTTAAAATCTCTTAAAATCTTTGGAAGAGCGAAGAAACCCCTGAACTTCAATGAAATTTAATTTCTCAAAGTTTTCTAGAAATTCTTTGAAATCCCTTGAAATTTTGTATATTTCCTAAAATCCTTCATATCGCCAACGGCGATACCACACTGAAAAAAACAGTTCTCGTCAGATCACTGAAGTTAAGTAGCGTTGGGCGCGGTTAGTACTTGGATGGGTGACCATTCGATAATACTGCGTGCTGTTGGCACATCGTGGGTGTGGTGAGCCCACACTTGTAGTAGTTATTTACTACAAGAAACTATCCACCTAGAAACACTACCCGAATCGGGTAGTGTCCCGCGCCTACCCTGAAAGGGAAATGGCTTAATGGTATACTTACTTAATGGTATACTTTAGAATACCTTACAATCCCTTGACTAGATTTTGAATTAAACTTATTCATTAAAGTTCTCTAAAAGAAACGTTAAAATCCCTAGAAAGCTTTAAAATCCCTTGAAATCCTTAGAGATTTAATAAAATCCTTACAATCCTGTGAAATTCCTTGAAATACCTTAAAATCCCTTAAAATCTATGAAATCGCTAAGAATCCCTTGAAATTCAATGAAATTTTATTTATTTTCCAAAGTTTTCTAGAAATCCCTTGAAATCATTGGACATTCTACACAATTCTTTAAAATCGCTTGAAATTTTTTATATTTCTTAAAATCCTTTAGAATACCTTAAAATCCTTGAATAGAATTTGAATTAAACATATTCATTAAGGTTCTCCAGAAAAAAAGTTAAATAAAATTCCTAGAAACCTTGTGAAAGTCTTTGAAATATCTTAAAATCTCTTAAAATCTGTGGAAGAGTGAAGAAACCCCTGAAATTCAATGAAATTTAATTTCTCAAAGTTTTCTAGAAATTCTTTGAAATCCCTTGAAATTTTGTATATATTTTCTCAAATCCTTTAGAGTACCTTAAAATCCCTTGAATAGATTTTGAATTACACTTATTCATTAAAGTTCTCTAAAAGAAACGTTAAAATCCCTAGAAATCTTTAAAATCCCTTGAAATCCTTAGAGATTGAATAAAATCCTTACAATCTTGTGAAATTCCTTGAAATACCTGAAAATCCCTTAAAATATATGAAATTGCTAAGAATCCCTTGAAATTCAATGAAATTTTATTTATTTTCCAAAG
>CAKNYM010053237.1:904108-935130 GCA_932195095.1 Andricus curvator
AATCCTTTAGAATACCTTAAAATCCTTGAATAGAATTTGAATTAAACTTATTCATTAAAGTTCTGTAGAAGAAACGTTAATATCCCTAGAAATCTTTAAAATCCCTTGAAATCCTTGGAGATTTAATAAAATCCTTTCAATCTTGTGAAATTCCTTTAAATACCTTAAAATCCCTTGAAATTTTTGGAATCGCTGGCAATCCCTTGAAATTTCATTTCATTTATCTTCCAAAATTCAGTAGAAATCTCTTGAAATATTTGGAAATCCTACCCTTTAAAATTCTCTAAACTCCCTTCAAATGTTTCGAAATTCCTTGAAATTCCTGAAAATATTGTTAAATCTTTTGAAACCCGATGAAATATTTTTAAATTAGTTAAAATATTTGGAAAACTCTTAAAATCCTTTTAAAAAGTCTTGAAATCAGTGGAAGTCTTTATATGTTTGGAAGTGTTTAAAATGTCATGAAATTTTTATGAAATCCGATTAAATCGCCTAAAATCCATCAAAATTCCTTCTAAATTTGTCGAAATCCTACGTTAAATAAATAAAATATCATACGTTTGTACTTCTCGATTTTCTTTGTATCAACTCTTTCAATTATTAATTTCTATACTCATTTTGTTATAATGATTTTTTATAATAATCGCGAAAAAATGAAAAGAAGTGCATTATAGGAAAATAATTATGGATCTTACTGAATTTCCCATAATATTTTTTCTAAAGGGGAATTACAAGGTATTGTAAAAGATTGCATAAGATTGCAGGAGAGTGTACACCCAGATTGCAGGAGTAATTAACCCCTCGACTCTCTTGAAATTTCATTAAAATTTAATTCACAAATAAAAATAACTTGTGTGCACAGGGTTTAAATTTAAAACAATGTAAAGCCTCTAGCGACCTCTATATAATTGAAAAGGTGTTTCTAAATCTTGAAAATGTAAATTGTCCTAAAGCCTAATTTTTGAATTTTGGATATTTTAAAAAAGCAGCTACAACGTGGTAAATAAATACCTTTATGTAAAGAGAAGAAAAATTGTATTTATCAGCTTTTAAACAGCGTTCAGACTCTCGATCTGATACTATTATCTAGTAATCTAATTTTATTCTCAAAAGATTAGATAAGCTTATTATGACAATTAATTTTTATTATTGTATCCAATTAACGAGAAATTTGATATAAAACTTATTATGCATATATTATTTATATAGTTATTGGGCCTATATTTTAACAAAATTTGTTGCAGAAAAGTTGAAAACTTTATATATATAATATACTAAAATAAGTATTTCCAATTATTTTCCTAATTTTGAATTTGAACACACAGAACATTTGAGTTACACACTTTTGACATAAAAAACTTAAATTTACAAATTGCAGTATTCTTCTAAAAACATTTACTTAAAAGCTAAGCCTAATTAGGAATATAGAATTGAAATGTTCTATTTTTACTTCAGTTATTAAAATGGATGGGCTACATCTGTATACTAGTTTAGATCTTAACACGAAAATAGTGCATACATTAAATTACAATTAACAGAAGTAAACTGCGCATGATTTGTTACACCTGTGTAAATTCGTTTTTTTCAGCGGCCTTTTTCTCAGGATAGTCATCCATCTAATAAATTAAAAACTTCTATTTTCAGTACAACGAAGGACAAAAGTCCGCAAAACAAAGAATGGCTATTGAACGGACCAACTGGGAACAAGACGTCCGTCTTACGCTTCAAGTATGCATTTTATAATTTTTTATTCCACTCATTCAGTACTTTAATACTCAATAGTCGACACGTCTTGTGTCATCTCAGTTCTAGATCATCGATGAATAAAATACCTGTTTTCCTACTTTATTCTCAGAAATAAAATCAACAACGATAAGATTTTTCTGTTCTTAAATTATTGAGCTTCTAATGGTGATTAATTTAAAAAAAGTCTTCTATATCCTGCTACTTCAGGTTCACAAGAATTATTAACATTTTTTGTTCTGAAATGACAAACGCATTTTTCTCGAATATAGATAGTATCAAAAACAGTAGATTTATTGAGCACTTTTTAATGGAACTTGAAATTTCTCGATTTTCCTTCACATTCAAATTAATGGCTTTAATAAGCTTTTTCTTTTTATAAAATAGAATTATATCGCTATACTGCTTTGAATACTTAAAAAAAATACTTCAGTGCAAACTTGAATGAAAACAGAGAAAGTCACACCACTCAGACTGGATGTTGCAGTTTCTAAAAAAACTGACTTTCTTTTCCCTTAGATGCTCGGCTTTGTCAACGCCTCCGGAAGAATCACCAGCGAAGCAGCTTCACATGACCTACAAGATTTTCCAGACTGACACCAAACTCATCAGTTTGCTTCTTCAATCGCATGGATTTTCAGAGGTTAGTACCTAATCTTTAAACCTAATTAAAAAAAATATTTCTTTCGCCAAAGAAAAATTTATTTGATATAAAACCAGAAAAAAAGCAAAACCTTATTTTGATGTTCCAAATGTTTCTTGGATTAGAAACCATTTTTTAGCAAAACCAAACACTTTTTGAAAAAGGGTTCCAGACGAAAAAGATAAGTTAAATTAGCCCTACAATAATATATCGATATAATATCTATTCTAAATAAATAATAAAGTACTTCTATATCGATCGTAAGAAAACTTTATTAACTAAAATGTAAATGAATCGATATAATTTCGTAGAAATGAAATATGCACTTTGTATTAATAGCTTCGTCTTACAAGCTAGGAATATCAGAACCTTAAAATTATACAATTGCTCAAATGAGTGACCAAATTCTGGTTACGCAATATCAAATTACAATTTTTCAATTTGTTCCGAAATTGTCCATTGTTCTTTTCTTTATCACAATTTACGTATGTTACTAGGTATAATATCTAGATTCTCGACGTTTACGTTTTCTGAACAGAAAATCACGTCTGCTATCAAACTCTCATAATAAAACTATTAAAAAATGCTTCTCGAGAGAGGCAATGGCAAAATTGCGAGTCGGAGAATTTACTGACTTCAGTATTCGGTAGTATTTAATTTTAATACTGATAAATGTGCAGTCTATTGAGAAACAAAAAAATGACAGCGTCTAATCGAACGGCAGCCAATTATGTCATGGTCGTAGAGGACTTATTCCACTACTTTTGTAACTGTATGTGCAAATTGAACGAAAAGTTGCATTCCAGTTTTCAAACGAGAAATTACCAGTGAAATATAATTCGTCAAAATTGGTCAATGTCTACTTTTTTTTGTTTGAGAAAAAAATTTAATACTATCAAATTGAAAAATGTTGGAAAAATACTCGACTGTGCTTTTTATAATTATTCTTTAGTATATTTTAAAGATTATCTTCGTTGCTAACGAAAAAAGATTTCTTTCTTGAATAAGTTAGGATTTACAATTTTTTCGGAAATTTATATCTTTTTTTGTTATTAAATAATAATTACACGTAAAGAAATTGCCACAGTGTTGGCTGCTTGTTTTTGTCGAGTGATTTCCGTAATATCCGTTACAATTTTTTAGAGTATAATGCTTTCTTCATTACAAGCCCAAAAGTGATTTTAGAAGTCTTTAACTTTCAATTTCCATGCCCTCTTTCGTCGAGTTAAACCAAAAGTTTGATCCACGAATTCACTGGTAATCAACTCACTATTTAATCCAAATCACTAGCCCTCGTCACAACTAGTCACCTAATCAAATTTCGAAATGTCACACTCACATTAATCTCGACGTCAATACTATTGTATGCAGTTACTCCAAAACCAGTGTGAACCAGGACACAGATCAACATCAAGATTTTCTTTTGCAAGTGCATTCCTTAGCATTCTTACGCCCTCACAATCCAACCCCCAATTCGCAAGATTTCCAATCCTCATGAGTTTCTTGCAGCTCTTAAACATATGCAAAATCATTGAAGCCGAAACTTTGTTAGCCTCATAAATATAAAAACACGTAAGATTCTGCACAAGACTGTTCTCCCACTTCTCAAACTTTCTGCCCACTCTTGGTTTCGAATCAGCTTCCAGCAGCTTCTCAATGTGTTCATCCGAAAGGTCAAAACAACTGTGAATATGAAGAGCAGTTAACTCTGGAGCGAGTGAAAGAATCTTCATAATCGTAGCTGCACTCACAGTCCTTCCAAGCTGGACCTTCCTCAAGTTCTTCAAAACTGGAGGATCAGCTCCATCGGACCAAATCACGTTGCATCCATCCTTAGTCAAAGTTCTCAAATTGGGACAACTCCAGAAGATCTCCTTCAGATCCAGATCCACTGGAACTTCACTCTGAGCAATTCTGATGTCCAGTTTCCTGAAATTATTTCCATTTGTTCTAAGGTATTCATAGAATCCAGTTAGCCACTCCTTCTGTGCAGGAATTCCATGAACGCTAAGAGCAGTCACGTATGGAAAGAGTTTTAAAGCCTCTGGAGGATGATGAGGTTCAGAAATATGAAGCTTCTCAATTAGAGGACAAGCTTGAGCAAGAAGTTCCAATCTGGCTGGAGTTGTTCTCGAGCTTCTAGCCTGAGTTAGGTTGAAAGGAGTCTTCAAACCCATGACTCCTCGATTCATCATCTCCAACACTCTTCCCATGTGGTTGTATTCAGCCAGTGATTCCAGCCTTGGTACATGCTCCAGAGCTAGAAGAACTCCAGCACTAGTGACTCCAGTGTTGGCAACATTTAGAATCTTCAGAGTGTCACACAAGAAATTCCTACGATCATAGTATTCGAGAAGAACATTTTGCTTGTCCTTCTTCTCTCTCCTGGAGCCTCTGACTTTTATTTTTGATATGAGAGTCTTCAGCTTTGACCAGCTTGTCGTTTCCCTCGCAGAAAATTCTGGAATCTTGTCTCGGAACTCTACTTGGAGCAGCAACTGTTTAAGACCCATGTCAGTCACTTGTCGAGAACAGGCGACGTCCAGGATCATGAGTTTGGGACAAGCCTTGCCCACTACTTGAAGAACAGCATCACTTGCTATATTTCGAAGAGTCAAGCTCTGGAGGTTCTTCATGTTGATAAGGGCTGTGCGAAGAAGTTTGCAGTCGAGTCTGAGAAGAGCTGATCGAGCAAGTTCTAGGGACTCTAGTCCAACTCCTTCAGTGGCTAGGAGTTTGAGGAGTGATGTTTGGTGACTGCAACCGTAGTAGCAGCAGAGATTGACTTTGATTTTTTTGATGTCATGGCCTAGAAGAAGTGCGTGGAGATATAGAGGAGCTGGTCCGGATATTAGGGTGGATCCATCCGTGGAGGGTCCATCCAACATTCTCGAGGTCTCATTGATGACTCGAGAGCGCAGTTGGGCTGGGAGCGCATTGACGTAGTAGGGTCTGATGGTCTGTTTTGCAAAGGCTAGGACCTGGGCTGCTGGTGACTCTTGTGATAGCACCTGCAGACGACGGCACGTCCCGTCGAGTAGTTGGCACACGCGCCCCAAACTAAGATCTACGAGAGACTTAGGCTGACGGTGGCCAGGCATCTTCTCTTGTTCATTCACTGCAAACATAAAGGTTTTTGTTATCAGTTAGGTAGTTACATGTCGTTTCGTGTCGTGTTAAATGTGGACTTATGGAAAAATTATGACTATTGATGTTTTGTCCACAATATTATTAATAATAATGGTGTAAATTGTTCGTATGAGTAAAGCGGCTGAAGAAAGTGCTCTTTTTCTTCAAAAACACCTCCGAAGTGCCGAACATTCTGTTGCCTGGAAACAACCCCTAATATCCTAGATGACAATCCTATATAATTGAAGATTAAATATGTTCAGTTTCACACTAAACATCTAGATGTCACGGGCAAACATAAATTTTCCTTCATGTGGAGAGCCTTTTCAATTCCGCGTGGAATGAGTAAATGTAAATAAATTTCGTTGAGAAGGAATTGAAGCTTGTGGGAAAAGCGAATGTAATTGATGGTTTTGTCTAATTTTGATATTTCAGCTTCATCTCGCTACGCATTTAAAGAAAAATTATGGAAAATATTAACACTTTTTTGAATATGAATATTAGAATATTAGATTTAAAAAACCAAAAAATTAAGGAAATAATGTCATGCGGTTTTGGAATGGTTATCATAAATGCAGAGCCGAGCTTTTGAGCTTATTTCAAAACTAATGGTAAGATTCCTAAGTCTTTATTCAAAAACTTTCAACTTCTTTCCTCGAGTTTCCTTACTTACGTTGCGAGTGGAAGTTGAAATACTTGTTACTAAATTAGGGTATTATAAGGATGAAATCATTTTCTTAAGAATTTTTTTGAATTGGGGGAAAAATTTTTTTCTTTGATTTCGTGATAGACAAATTTTAACAATAAATTTAATAAAAGCCAGAATGCTGTAGATTGGGCACTCCACAAATGGTGAATATGCAAAAAATTGTACCTGAACTTATTTTACTCTAAACGAAATATTTTTTTTATCAAAGTGTTATCTAAAGGTTTGCGTGTTTAATTCCTCTATAGTATTGCTTTTAGAGAAAATGTTAATTTTTTAAATGAAAATAATATTTTATATTTTTAAAAAGACAGGTGTTCTAATGTTATATTTTTGGTTTATAAAATGAAAAATTCGCTATATTATCTTTACTATTTTTTAATTTGCATTTTTCAAAATTGGATATGGTGAAGTTGTAAACTTTTTTTATAAACAAACATATCAATAATGACATTACGATTTTGCAAAGTATAATTAATTTTTTTCCATGACCTGCCCTTTTTGGCATATATACTCAGATCTGTTTTTCAATGAATTCAGCGAAAATTCGTGTTTCGAAAAACGGTTTAAAATCCAATATGATCAGTTTTAATGGCATATCAATAATTAAATGACAATGAATGCCATTCTTTAATACAAATTTCAGTCAAATGTAAACTATTTTTTATAAAATGTATTTTACGTCGATCAAGATTAAGATATTGGATTCTAAATGAATAAAAAGTACAATTTAAAATCATTAAGAGTGAAGAATAAAGTATAGATTAATGGCATTAAAATAAAAGAGTAAAAACATTTTAAAAATTGGTTAATTGATTTCATATATATATTTTTTTGATTTATATTTTGCTCCATAAGTAAAGATCTAAATAATGTAAATAGCCTTCACCAGCAGACTTGTGATAGTCATTAAATTTGAAGTGTGAATATTAGCGAGAAGCCGATAATGAAATAAGACACGTCTCGCTAAAAGTTTTTTTTTCAGTCTCTGATATGTATTCAAAAATTCATACCTGTCTTAATTTCAATTTAGTTTTTATTTCATCTGTAATTTCAAATTTAAGTTTGTAATCTCTTTAAACTTTTTGATTTTTCAAAGTTTCTAATTCTCATTCTGGGTTTTAAATAAAACAAAGAGTAAGTAATTTTTTATACATAGTAGCAATAACAAAATAATTTGTCTGCGTTCTTATATCGAAAATATGAGACAGTAATTACAATATTTGTTTGAGTTATATGATAAGCCTAAGATAGTAGCAGGACAACAAGAAATTCAACATGCATATTTACAAAACACATAAAAAATATTTAAATGAACCTACGCGGAAGCTTCCTCATAAAATTATTTCTTTTTTTGATTGTTTAGTTCACGTGGATAAACAACAAAAAGACGATCTTCCTATATTAAGAACGTTAATAGGCCCGGCGAAGTATAAACCACTTTTCTGACTTAATTACATGCCTTGCAAGAAACTGTGCTCGCTGTTTAACGCGTCTCTTAAATCGTGTGTTATTAGGCGTCCTTATGACAATGTTTTTTAAAATTCTTTAACAAGCTTGAAAATTTAATTGCTGGCAATGAAAAATGAATTTATTTGAATATTTAATATTGACATTCCTGACTATATTTCCCTGAATATGGTTATTTTTTAAATTCATTTGTAAGAGGATAATTTTTGTTTATGATTTGATCCTATATTTGCAATAATGTTTGCTATAATTCGTCAATTTTTGAAAGTAAATATTCTCTGACGAACCTTTACGCACTTGCTCTTACCTAAACTGATACCAATCGCTTCTGAAAAGTACCTTGACATTTAAAGGAGAGGCAGTGTCTTAATTTGATAAATTCTTTGGCCTCGCACATTTTGTAGATTGAACCAGCATTCGATATTTATATGTTATAACAAGTAGGAAGTGCCGGACTTCCTGTTCGAAAATAATGTCTAAAACTCACACTCAAAAATATAATTCCTCATTAAAAATTAAAAATCGTCTCTCCCCATAAAGCGGATTTGTTTAAAATATTTAAACACAAAATTACGAAAGGAAGTAAAGTAATCTAACAAAGTAAAGTTAATACATTTCTAAGTAACTTGCATATACAAGCGAAAGTGAGTTTCTAAACTCATGACACTGACTTTTTTTCCGCATAATAATTAAATCAGGAAGTTATTATTTCTGAAGGCCGTTTATGAACTATTTTGGACTCTAATTTCCACTTTTAAAATTCTGAGTCAATAAGAGATTTTTTTTCATCCTAATTTTTTAAGAAAACACAGTCGCACTAATACATGCTATTGCGAGTTGGCAAGAATGTCTGCATTTTTCTTTCATCCATCGAGTCACGAAGTCATAAATAATGAAGCATTTTATTTTCCTTAAAGATCAAAACATGTGATTTTTCGCTCAATCTTCCCCTTCTCTTTCCCTTCTCACATTCACTGCAGTTTAAAATAGAAATCCTAAGTTTTTTCTGTGCATTTGAATAATAAACAAAATATGAAAAAACTGGAATAAATATTCTAAAAGTAGTTTCTTATGTGATGAGAATATCAAAATTAAACCTGATTGCGTTTGAAATTTGAATTAATATCTTCAAGATTCTACAATTTTACGTGAACAAAAGCCTTAATAGCTGAACAATTTCAAATATTCAAAATTTGACAATTTAAAACGTAAATTGTTTAAAGTTTTATAATTTGCAATTGACAGCATTAAAATGTGAGCTTTTTTAAATTCGTATAGGTTCATAATCCAACCATTTGAATTTGGTAGTGTTTGAAATTAAATAAATTTGTAGGTATAGAAATGGCTCAAAATTGAATAATTTCAGATCTGCAGTGAGAAAAAAATGCTATTGAATCAAAAGTACGTGCTTTCGCGATCGTTCAAAAAATAGATCTTATTGATTCAAATGGATATACTGTCGAATTCGTAGCATCACTGTTGAGCTGAAATAATTAATTATTATTTCATTGAATATTCATTTGAATCAATAGTATCTGCTTTTGAACGAGTGCGTACTTTTGATTCAATCGAGCATTCTTTTCTCATTGTAAACTTTTATATTTTAATATATTTTATTTTGAAGGTGTTCGAAGTCGACAATTTTGAATGGAAAGATTTGAAAATTGAATAATCTTCTTCCTGTCTTTATGTATCTAATAATAATAATAATACAGACGTTCAAAATAGTTTATTTTCAAAATAAAAGCGTTAATTTAAACTTCAGTAACTTTAGGTTATAACATTCAATTGTAGAAATTATAAATGTAAGAATACTTAAATTGCAAATGAAATCCGCCTGTTTTCAATACAAATATATTTCTTGAATTGTCAAAAAGTTGTACAATATTTATTTTATCACACACGGATAAAAATTAGTCTGCTAAAGTTACACGATTTTAACTTAAAAATAGGGACAACATAGCTTTTATGTAAAGCTTATCGAATTTTCTGCAGAGTTTAGTAAATTTTCAGTAATTTTACAAATTTACGGATACTTTCTGTAAAATTTACAGACTTTTTGATTAGATTTGAAGATTCAAAGATATCAATTTGACAGAAAAGTTCAGTAAATGTTACAGAAAATATCCGTAAATTTAGAAAATTACTTAAAATTCTGTCAAATTTGCAGAAAATGCGGAAATCTGCACAAAAAATCTATCCTATCCCTATTTTAACTGAAAATTCTGTAACTTTAGCAGAATTTTTTTTGCGTGCATAGTTGCACTGATAATTAGGGACATATTTTTCAACATTGCAATCAGTAAAAATCCACTGAAATTTAATTTGGCTGACCTCAAACCATTTTTACTGACCTCACAGTGAAATGACAACTGGAATTTTCCGCATCCATTACTGAAACTTCAGTATCTTTTTCTAATGTGAAGTTAGTGAAAGACTACTGCAATTTTTGTAAATTTTCATTCTTTGAATAGCCAGAAGTACGGCACTGATTCTCAGTGAAATTTCACTGATTCAAATTTTCTTTAACAGATAAAGAGACATTCGCATTCAATATTAGTTCAATTATGTCAATATATTTTTTTTAATTTGAAAATAATCGCTTGATTCAGTGATTAAAACATGTTAACAATAAATTTAATAAAATCGAGAATGTTGTTTATTTAGCACTCAACAAACTGAATATTCAAAAAATTGTACTTATGAACTTATTTCACTCTAAAAGACCTATTTTAAAAACTTTAGAAGTAAAATACACCAGAAATTATCAAAAAATAAATTTATAATATTTAGCTGTACGATAGAAGGAAAACTTCTGTATTATCGAAACGCAAACTACACTTTATTACAGATTTATTTAAAATTATGCAATCTGACACGATAATAGTGAAATTGATCCTATAACTAAAACACAAATAATCATTGCTTTTTTGTTACTGAAAAGTTTCCTCAGGAATTGATTGTTCAATTAACTAAATTATGATTTGATAAAAATTAATAATTTTAGAAACTGGAAAACACTTTATTCCATATGATGTGATTGTATATGATATGAATAATTATTAAGCATGTACTAGAATTTATGTATTTTTGAACTAAAATATATAAATGCAATATTAACGACGTTTGAAATTTCTTCCCGAATTTTCCGAAACATGTGATTGAAATTTGATGCAATTACTGTAATTAACGATCAACTCAAACTTGCCAAAATTCAGTTACCGTCACTGAAATGCGTTACCGAAAAGCAAATTCATTCAATTTACGGTTTTTAAAAATAATCATAAATTGCACTTGAATATTAGATCGTCTCAGCTCTTAATAATGCATACACTTTTAAATAATTTTAGATAAATTACTTAACATATAACAGTAAAAACGGAACACAAAGAAGCAAAGAACATGTCAGTAAATTAGCACTCATTTACACACTACTCCACTTGTCACTCATTTTGCTAATCAAGGCCCATAAAATTGAAGTCTTTCCTTAATTAAGAATAAAGCATAATTCCTTGATATTAACCACAGGACGAGAGGTTATCTCTTTAGAGATGTTTATTCTACTCGGGAGTTCAAATGATATGGCTCATCGCATGTCGCAGTACCAGTTTATTTTTATAGTAACAATAACAATACTGTTGCGACAAATCTGTCCTTCTGGGCGTAAAAGACCAAATATGTTTGGTATGTAATATGTATATCCATTATCCAGTCTGGAAGCATCAGACCGACCGTATTAGGAAAGCTTTGCTTATCTCCTGCATGTTGACTATAGATTCATCTTTTTTACGTATATAAGTTATTCAAGGCATGGCAAATAGGCCAATAAATAAGCTAACTGCGTCTTTCTTCAACGAGACGGATTTAATGTGCATTTGTATAATGTCTTAAAATGATATGACAATATTATACACACTGTGCGATGTTACATTTGTCATACCTGTTTATCAGCTTACTCGAGTAATTGAGACACCGACATTTTATCAAAAATACATTTTTTATCACATTTCTATTCAAATTTCATTATAATTATCAATTTCAATTATATTCACATTTTTATTACCTATTTATGTTTCTTCTGTCAATAACATATTTAATAAAGTAGTTTAAACATTGAATTTTGCATTCTCACCACATAAAAAGTTATTTTATTTTTATTATCTTCGCTATGCAAATGCAGGCTTGCCAGCGATATTCTAATTTGCAAAAGGGAAAAAAGTGACTTTTTTTTTTGATTGAGCAACATTCATATATTGGTATATTCTTTTCTGAACTGGACGTTCTTTGATAGGAATATATTTAAATATCTTAATTAAACATTCAGAATTGTTCATTCTTGAGGCTGTTCACTCTAGGGTGGAGTAAAAATGCTGAAATTTAGCAAATCATCTGAGTCAAGCGCAAGTGAAAAAAGTTATGGTTTGGCATTCGAAAGACGTTCTATATAGGCACACAGGAAATAGTTGTGGTGCTCACCGCATTTCGATGAAATGCGCCCCCAATTTGAGAATTCAAGATTTTTCAAAAAAATTCAAAGGCTTTAAATGAACTGAAAAAAAATTAAGCATAGTTTTTGGTAGTTAGCAATAAAATAAAAAATTAAAAAAGATTAGTTTTAAGTTAAAATTTCTTTGAAAAGTTGCAAAACATTTTTTTTAATAGTTAATTGCATTTTTTTAAGTACTTAAGTCCTTGCTTGAAATTTCTTCAGCTTGAATCGCAAAAACATGGCATTTTTCTGTTACCATGAAAACAATTTTTTTCTGATTTTTAAGAGTTTTTGTCTTTTATTTAAGCGATTTTTACCTCTATTTTTACGCTTTAAGATCCACGAAAAAATTCGTTTCTTTGATTTAAGGTGCAGAAATTTCAAGAAAAACATGTAGAACTTAAAAGTTTCAGTGTGAAGAGCAAAACCTGGGAAAGGGGACGACCGAGAATTATACCTACGATAATTTGCCATAATTTGTTTGGCTCATTGGAAAAAGTTTTTGAAGTTTTCTTCTTCAAGGACTTACATTTACAATTTTCAAATGATAAATTTTGCAATTGTCTGGTTCTGAATGTTTATATGTGAAATTATTATATTTCTGTGTAATTCTATTTGAAATTTATTAAAGTCACAATTGATCAATTGTACATGCTTTCAAGTATAAATAATTATTTTATACAACAATATTCAATTTTTTTAGATATGATTACATTTTTGATCGCAATCCGGAGCCTAGCCTGTTTCAGCTTGTGGTCAGTGTCACTTTGAGATTGTCAGCTGAAACATCTATTTCCTAATTTTTCTATTTTTCTAATCAAAATTTTTTGGGCTTAAATTAGCAACTCGTCATCTCAGAAGTGGACTGCCACCCTTCAAATATCGTTTCTTTTTTTCAAGTTTTGATTAAATTAGAACGTTACGTTCTGGATGGAAATAATTAATGTGAAAGTATTTTAGTAATATCTGTACTTTTTTAGCGTGTAGAAAATTCTTCAAGCTAGAAAATACTTATCATTTTTTGAAACAGGATGAGAATTTAATGTAAAAATTTATCTAATTTTCTTTTCTGAATAATATTTTAATTGTTGGAGTTTCTCAAAAACATGTTTTATTTTTTAAGCAAAATATTCTTCAGATGATTCTTGAAGTTTGGAATTAATCCAAATTTTGTTGAAGTCTTTGACCCAAGCTTTTAAACCTTGGACTAAAATAAGTTTATGTTCGTGAAAAATACTGTAAAAATTAAACAAAAATTGCAATAAATTCGTATTAAATCAGAGTTGCAAACAACTTTGTATATTTCCTATCATGATATCATCATCATATATATTAATAGCGAGCGCATTTTTTTTGTGCAGGACTTATCATACCCTAAAAATAATCCGATTCTCTTTGAAGAGGGCTCAAATTAAAGCTTCTTCTGTGTATATGGGAATTATGAAGAAATAAAGTTTGCCATGTCCTAGTGATGTTTTTTGCTACTAGTTATGAAACAATAATGAAAATGAGAAAATTATATATTTTTTTTACGAATGTGCTGGAGTAGGGTGTGATTAAAAAAAAGAAAAATTCCAATTTTGTTTGGCAAAATGGCTCATTTTGTGAGTTTATTATAAATATAAATACATATTGTTTCTTTCTTTGATAAGACAATATTTAATAGTGCCGCCCACCCTCTCCATTTTCCCATAAGGACACCATGAGATAAACCCTTGTTTCTACAAATATGAGAATGGAAGGTATAATTTTCGATAAAACGAGTGAAAATTACAGGCACCTCGTAAAATCACTTCCCCAAATGTGATGTGAACATTGATTTTTGATTTTGACCTTTCACCCCCTTTCAGCACGCCCCAAAATCCACCCTTTAAACGAGGATCAAATATTTTACAGCATGTTGGTCGTAAATATTACTTTGTGTAGTTGTATTTTCACAAGTCATTTTTAGTGATGCGATTAAAAAGTTTTATGTATTTCTTAACTGTTTAAACAATTTTTTAATGTGTCAACGTAACCCTTGACAGGAATAAGGCAGAAAAATGTAGTTTTTTGCACATTTTTCAACAAACTCCGTAGAATTCTGGTATTTTTATTTTTATCCATAATGCTGGTTTAAAATAATTTCCATTCGTTTAAAATTTTTTCTTTCGACAAAATATCAAAACTTTGTACTTTGTCTGAGAACCTTGAACTATTTAATTAAAATCGTGTTGATCTTTGATTCAAACCAATTAGTTCATGTTACTTGTTGTGGAAATACCAGACATACCAGAATTCTACGGAGTTTGTAGAAAAATGTTCAAAAAACTAAATTTTCTACCTTCTACCAGTCAAAGGTTACGTTTACACATTGAAAAATAGTTTAAACAATTAACACATTGAATCGACCGTACTGATTTTTTATATTGCCTAATTAATTTATATCGTTGTCAGGGTACCGATAATTTGAGACAAAATGTGAAAAAATAATTGTTTGAATATAATAAATAATTAATAAATGCAATTTTTTAATTTTAGCATTAAAAATTATATGTGGAGATAAGACTACACAAAAGTAATATTTACATCCGATATACCGCAAAATATTTTATCCTTGTTTAGAGGGTGATTTTTGGGACATGCTGGAAGGTGGTGGGGGGGAAGGGGTACAAAATAAAAAATCAATGCATATGTCAGATTCGGAGAAATGATTTCAAGAGGTTCCTGTAATGTGTAATGTAATTTAATGTTTTATTGATCTCGATGTTCTTCTTATGGGAAGATAGAGGGGGTGGTCGGCATCCTTTAATATTGTACGATTGAAAAAAAGAAACAAATTTTTTTTTTAAACCTAAAAAAATGAGCCATTCTTCCAAACAAAGTTGGAACTTTGCCTTTTTTTAACCAATCTAGTGCTGGAAGTTTTTGTTATTGTCCGATTTTTTTCGAGAATAGATAATGATACGGGCAGCAAGTTACTTTGTGGCAAATTATATATTGTATGCTGGGATGTTCATCATTGTCCAGGGTTAAGTCTTTTAAAAATGTAAAGATTCAATTGCCAAAAGAAAGAGAAAAAAACTCGAAATGTGGTTTATAGCAATGTTTTATAAAATATACATATACTTGTATACATAAATGTATAAATAAATGAAAATACGATTTTTAATAATTTGATATTATTCAAATAATTAAATTATACATTAATTCCACGAATAATTCGAATTTTTATACTTCCGAAATCTGAATTACTAAAAAGTTACCAATAAATTAGTGTCAAATCATTTATAAAATCATTTTTTCGTAGGCAATCTTTTACTAATAATTAGTAAAGAATTACGAATTTTCAAGAGTATCCTTACTGATCAATTTAAATAATTATTTAAATTCATTAGTAAGAATATTATTGTATTCTTTAACAAGCTAAATCAAAATTAGTAGGTTTCTACTAATTATTAGGAAATGCTGACTAATTCAGATTTAGAGACTACTAATTCCAGTATAATAATGAATAGTAATAATAATAAATAAATGCTAATAATAAATTGCAGTATAACTATTGTAGTAATAATTCTACTTTATTTACTTTTCTCCAGGTAGTGGCTTCATTGAACCGCCATGCCATTTATCGATATATTTCGCGCCTTTTTTGCACGTTTCTCGTTCACTTTCACTTTATATAATTTATGTCATCTTACGCGGAATAAACTCACGTTTTACGTTGGCACCGATAAGCAATTACGATGAAAGAGAACACGACACATTTTCAAGAAGATCTTTGTTTTTACACACAACATATCAGTTGAATACGATGAGTATGACTTTTACTCTATCGGAGAAAATCTTTTTTTCGCGTCAACTTTACACGTACGGGGACAGCTATCACCGCGCGTGACACTTTTAGAGTTTAGACGGCTCGGCAGCAGATGATTTTAAGTACTTCAATCAAACTGACATCATACTGGCAGAAAAACTCAAAGTTTATCACTTTACAAATTGATTTTCTCATTTGACTCACTTAAGTTTCCAAAAATACTCTATCGCAGCTTGTTACGTGTTAATCCAGATCTTTGTTTTCACTTCCACTCCGTAGTATAAGGAAAGTTCATATATTATAAGTTTATTATTATCAATATAATATGTTGGAATAATTATCATTTTAAATGGGCATAGAATCAAGATGGTATAATTTATTTTTGGATTTTAATCCCTAGTTGAGAAAAGATGATTAGAATGCACATGTAAATTGAGAAAAGTTTGTCTCAAGATGGATTTAAGGGGAAAGTCGGCTATTACGGCGGTGCGGGGCATGGTGAATGAAACATGTAATGCTAGTGTTTTTTCGCTTTTAAATTAATTTTTCACTTGAAATTAATCTTTCTGGTACACGAGAAAGAGCTTTTTGTATGTGAAAAATTAATATGTAAAGGCAAACAAATATTAGCATTACTTGTTTCATTCACTATGCCCTGCACCGTCTTCATAGCCGACTTTCCCCTACTACTAATGAGATTGCACATTTTGCAAATGATATTGTAAATTCACTTCGCATGTTATAATGTCCAACACTTTCCTGAAAATTTGTATGAAACCTGTTGAGAAATGCATTTCTAAAATATAGTTTTTCACTTCACCATTTTTAAAAAATTGCAAATTCACTTGAAACGTTTTAATACCCAACACTTTTCGCTGAAAATAAATGAAATGTATATTTCTTTCTTAATGATACGAAAGTAAATAATAATTTTGTTAGTTGCCAGTGCATGATTGTGAGTTTTAAATGATTTGTTGTGAATCTTCACTGAATTATTGCAAGTGTTTAGTGTGTTTTTGCTAAATAAAATTTTTGTGAATATGAAACGAATTATGAGTAGGTATGAAAGGAAGAGGTTATCGGGTTTTGTTTAACTTGCACTTGAAAGAAATCGGAAAGGAATTCGCGGCCTACCTTGAAACAAGCAAGTCCCCTACGGGTGTCTCCTGAGCGGCAGCTCGTGCTAGACTGGCCTTACGGCTTTGAAATTGTAAACGTCTGGTAGAAATCCCGCGACCTCGCCATCCACCTCAGCGCCCACCACCACGGAGAGCTTATTCTCTCCCCTGTCATGATTCCTAAAATACTATAGTATTTTATTTATTTAAATGGTGCGCGACAATGCCCTCAAATCTGGCATCTGATTACGCGTATTTTGAGAATGCCATTTCGCTCCTGCAACACACAATCTTCCAAAGAAGCAAGCCAATTTCAGAATGTTTTCTCTCGTAAACTGAACCAGTGAAATTGTCTCTGGTTCAATTAGTATTTTGAATTATCACTGGTGACCTCGAGTGAAAACGAACTTTATTGTGTACTAGTGTTTTTGTTAAAAATATTTAGGGTCTGGCTGCAATAAGCAGGGGATCTCATATCATTCGGTTGAAAGTGGGGAAGCTCCTGGGCACTTGTCTTTGAGTTTGAGCGACGCGACACGTTGACCTAATGACGGGCCTTCCCACAGTTAGGCGCAATATATTATATCCCCCTTTGTTAGGGTCCGTAAGTTTTTACCCCTCCCCCTCCATGTTTTATGTAATTTTTGCCAACTAAAATTTTTTCGTAAATTTATTTAGAGGTCATCCCAAAATAACGTAACACGATTTGGGCGGTGGGGAGGTTTTTGGTCAAATCTTACTATTTCTTATGAATTAACAAAGTAGTTTAACTTTCAACGAAGTAGTTGAACATGCAACAAAAAAAATAAATTTTCAATAAAAAGTGTAATAGTTGAGATTTGAACCAAAAAATGATTTTCATTTCAAATCTAAAACAGTTGAATTGAACCAAAAAGGACGAATTTTTAAAAAACTAGATGAATTTTCAACCAGAGTTGAAATTTTAACCAAGAAAGATTTTTCACTCAATAAAGAAAAAAATTTTTCGACAAATCACATCAATTTTCAAACAAATAGTTGATTTTTCGAAACTTGAAAAGATCAACTTTTAACAAAAAATGCAATAGTTAAATTTTCATTTGAAAATAATAATTTTCAATTAAATAAACGAATTTTCTACAAAACAGTGGAATTTTCAACCGAAAAATATGAATTCTCAAACAAACAGTTTGAACTATATTTCAGAAAAATTAATTTTGAACCTAAAAAGATGAATTTTCAACCAAAAATGTCATTGTTTATATTTTCACCAAAAAAGAATTTAATTTGAAATAAAAAAACAGTTGTACCAATAAAGACGAATTTTCAACAAGATAGTTGCTTATTAATATTATATAAAAATTCTCTTTGAAGAGGGCTCAAATTAAAACTTCTTCTATGTATATGGGAATTATGAAAAAATAAAGTATGCCATTTTCATTTGGAAATAATAATTTTCAATTAAATAAACGAATTTTCTACAAAACAGTGGAATTTTCAACCGAAAAATATGCCATTCTAAAAGATTGATAATAATGATAAATAAAATAAATGTGACAATAAATAAACAATAAATAAACACAAACCAATTATTATACAATTAATCATTGTAACCTGTAAAACAGTTGGGTTAAAAAAATGTAATATTAAAAACTTTTCTCTTCATAGGATTTTTATAATAGAGGTCTTGGAAAGGTTCTTTCTGGAGAAACTAAATAACCTGTCGTTACAAGTAAAATGCTTTTTATTATTTCAGTAACTAATCAAACAAAAGCATTAATTTTCTACCAAAAAAGATGAATTTTCTACAAAAAATACGAATTTTTAACAAAATACATGAATTTTCTACTAAAAATGATACATTTTCAACCGAAAATGAAATAGTTTAATTTTCATTTAAAAAAAATTAATTTTGAACCAAAAAAGAAACAAGTTTTCCACAAAATAGTTGAATTTTCAACTAAAGAAATTAATTTTCAACCAAGTAGTTCAACTTTCGACTATGTAGTTGAATTTTCTACCAGTTTGTCAAATTTTCAAGCGAAAAATATGAATTTTCTACAAAACAGTTGTATTTCTAACAAAAACAGATAAAATTTGTGCAAAAAGAAATTAATTTTTGAACCAAAAAGACGAATGTTAAAAAAAATAGTTAAATCTTTAATGAAACAAAATTTTTTAGTCAACAAAGAAAAAAATGTTAATCAAATTGTTGAATTTCCAAGCCAAAAAGATGAATTTTCAACTCAAAAGGCGAATTTTTAACCAAAAAGGAATACTTTTTAACAGAATTGTCGAATTTTCAACAAAATATCTTGTGCAGGAAATGGTTTTGCCCCCCCCCCCCCCCTCCATATAACACAGCATAGAAAAATACTTGACCCAAAAGAATTTACGTAATTTATGCTCGGCCTCAAAAAAATTTCCTCGATTCAGTATATCTGTTTAGAAAAAATTTATAGTTAACGATTTTTATCCTTGATTTAGCCACAACTATATTTGAAAACGAATCAATATATATATATATATATATATATATATATATATATACCAATAAACCATTTCCCTTTCAGGGTAAGCGTGACACTACCCGATTCGGGTAGTATTTCTAGGTTTTTCTTGTAGTTATAAATAACTACAAGTGTGGGCTCACCACACCCGCGATGTGCCAACAGCACTCATGTCAGTATTCTTGAATGGTCACCCATCCAAGTACTAACCGCGTCCAACGCTGCTTAACTTCAGTGATCTGACGAGAACTGGGTTTTTCAGCGTGGTATGGCCGTTGGCCAATGATCGAATTAATTTCAAATCGAGCCGGCAGTCCATGTTAAAGTCACAGAATCATTTGTCACGTAAATAGGTGTTTTTTCAAAAGGAATAATATGAGAGGTATGTTAGCGATTTTACGAAAAAATTTGTTTTACAAATTATGTGTATTTGAATTTAAAAAACTGAAAACGCAAATTATCAAAAATGATCGAAATTGGTGTTAAAAGTGTGATATTTTTTGATCTAATATATTTATTTATCCTTTTATTTTCAATTTTGATAGAATTTCTTGTTCTCTTTCAAAATCCACTAGAAAATTTAGAAAAGTTCAAAATTAATACAATGACGGAAGCGCTTCTGAAAATATTCCAAGTAAATTTACTCAAAAGTCCCACCGTTTTTTTCTCTTGATTTTTTTTCTAGATTCGTCTTACTAAACAAGTTATATTCCATGATAGTCTTGCCTTGTGCCCGTGCCTTAGACAGAATAGAGATTTTTCTAGAAAAACGAAAATTCACGTTTTATGCCAAAATAGCACAAGATACGAAAAAAGCGAAAGGAAAAAAATGGTTGTTATAAAACAGTTTTTGAAAAATGTTTCTTGAAACTTTGATATATTTTGCATTATTTTCGAGATTATTGAGAAAGTATGTATACAATCATTCAGGATTTATTTTTTTCTCGATAATACAATTTTATAGTGTTATGAAAAACCAAAAAAGACTTATTTTAACAGTTTTAACAACGTGTAGGTGGAATAGTAATGAAGTACTCGTAAGTTAGAAAGAATGGAAAGTATCGATTATTTCAAAAACACCGACTTCAAAGGAAAAAGCTTGATGCTGAAGTTATTGGATTACGTTTTGCTTTGTCTTTTATGACACCATAAAATTATATTATTTAGAAAAAATAAATTTTAAAAGATTTTATATATATTTTTGCAAAAATCTTGAAAATAACACGAGATAGAAAAAAGTGTCAAGAAACATTTTTCTAGAACTTTTTTAGAGAACAATTTTATTCCCTTGACTTTTTTCTTATCTTGTGCAGATTTGGAAAAAATGTGCATTTTCATTTTTCAAACAAACAAAAATGCTCTCCAAAGTACGAGCACAGGGAAGACTATCGTGGAATATAAATGCCGCTATTTCGTCAGAACAAGAAATTGTATCAGAACCAAAAATAAAAAGATAAACAACTATATTAGATTCAAAAACATCACACATTGAACAGAAATTTAGACTATTTTTTGATAATCCGAGTTTTCAATTTTTTGAATTTAATTACATATTAATTTGTAAAAAAAAGTTTCGTGAAATTCTTTGAATTGAGTATGGACTACCTGCCCGATTTAAAATGAATTTGGTCTATCAATCACATTTTTAAATCCTTGAAACAAAGATATTATATAGCTGAAATCGAAATGTCGGAAATCCGAACATAGCGCTAATTAAATAGGAATTATTTTGATAGAGATTTGAAATTTATAATTGATTTTACAGTTTACGTTAAAATTATAAAGATTAAAAAGGTCTGATTGAAATAAAAATAAGTGGAATTAATTGCAGAACTTGTTTTTATATTTGTATATTTTTCCAAAACTAGGATGACGTTTCAATTTTGTAGGACACTTGAAACTCACGAAGTCACGTAGCTAATTCAAAGATATTAAAATTCAGGAATCGGTGATACAGCTGGTTATCTCAGTTCGAACTATAAATGTTTTTCCGTGTGGTATTAAAACCCAATTTTAATGTTCGTATTGCTCAAAATCTACCATTTATCTTCAGTTCAGAATGAAAACTTACTTTTTATGCAAATAATATTGTCGTTTTAGAAATGAAGTGTCTATAGGTACATCGAAAATAATTTGTCTACGCTCGTCAAATTTTGGTGAACCTAGACACGGATTTTAGAAAATTACAAGAACTTTTGATCATTCGATAAAACATAAAATATTAATTTTTTGTGAATTCTCATAATTTCCGTAACGATAAAATTTGTAAATTTTTTTAATTAAAAAGGGCAAAATTTATTACAGTATAATCTTTATTTTCTAAGTCAAGAAATTTATGTGGAAAATGTTTGATGGAATGTTATAATATTCCAACCTTCGGTTTCAAGTTATTGGGTCTAATGGTTTTTTGTCATATGAAAACATTGAAAATTGGACTTTTTTGAAATTAAACAATATCAAATGCAACAGTTCCAATTTAAATGTTTATTTAATAATTTTAATTTGAAACCCTTCAAAAGTGTATTTTGTTTAATTTAAGTTCAAATTTGAAAAGCACCCCGCAGAAACAAACTAGTCATGATTGGTCCAAGAACTTTTGGGAAATTTCTTCTAGTTTCAAAATAAAAACCTTAAAATAAAAGCCTTACACATTAAAAAATTCAATCGTTTCAATGTATGCATTGGAAGCAATTTCCAAGTAAAAGATACAAAAGCGAAAAATTCAACAATCTGAAATTTGAACCATCCCGAATTTAACAAATTTTAATCAAACTAATTAAATTATTCTGAATATTTTGGAATTGCCTATATAGAAGCATTCTAAATTTCAATACTTTCAAGTTTAAAAGATTTTTAGTTGAATCTTATCCAATAATTGGAAAAATGCACAATAAAACAATTGAAAATTGAGCGTTTAGGTCGTTTAGGTGCTATAACGGTATCCTTTGATTTTTAAAAGTCACTTATTTTTCAACTGTTTTGTACGTACATAACTTCATGAAGAAGAAATGAAAAACAGACCGTTATTTCACCCAACCGGTAAATTGTAAGTGTTCAGAATTGAACAATTGTAACTGTGTTTAAAATTGCAAAATTTCAAACTTGAAACGTTTAAAATGGAAAATATCTGACTTTGAGATTTGTACAGTTGCAAATTGCATGCGTTTAAAGTAATTTAAGCTAAAGTACTCTCTAAATCTAATGTAAGTAAAATTTCACAAATTACTAGTAGAATTTCACCATGTAATTCAATTAGAGAGAAGTCGGTCACTAACTGTTAGTAGAAAACTACTAATTTAATTAGTCGAAATATATACTGATTCAATAGTGGAAAACTACTAATTGCTTAGTGCAATATATGAATTTATTTAGTACTGTATGTATTAATTATAGAACGTTATAGAAGTACGAAACGTGAAAAATAAGAAAGTTTAGTGTGAGAACGCTATTGTGTAATGTTTTAAACTTTATCGAAACAAGAAGAAGGCACTGCTGTAAAACATGTCAGTAGGCTAAGCCACATGATCCTGGATCATACAATATCACCTCCGCCAACATAAAGTGTTTACAAGTTATTGCTCCAAACACAACAAATTATAATTATTTACACACTCAATCTATTTTATCTAATTGACTCTAGTTAAATAAACTTGTAATTTTTCATAATCCCATTAGTGCAATGCTAAAATATTACTATTTTATTAATCAAACACCTAATAACTAATTAAATTTGTAACATTTTTAATCATTCTTATTAAGAGAAAACACTCAAAATTTAACAATTTGGAATTTGAAATTGACACAAATGCCAATGGAGCATATTTGAATATTATATCTTTTACTGTATTATTATTTATTCTTTTTTTTATATTATTACTTGAATAATTTCAAAACACATTATATACTCACAAATCTGAAAATCATTTATATAAATACGTTTATAATCTATCACTTCCGTCATTTGCTTTTCTGGTTCTGAGTTTTCATGGGGAAATCCAATTCTCGTTTTAAAAAGTGAGAACATTACAACCGGATGAACATGGAACTCTACCTTATAGCTTCTTTTATTTATTCAAACTGTGAATTTAAATTTAGTTGAATAAACCAATATTCTGTGAATGGAAAGTATTATATTTAGCCAAAGGAATTTTATTCCAAATGAGAAATGTTTAATTGGTTGACCTTAATTCCATTGAGGCCATAAAACGTTTTTGAGTTGGAGAAAAATAATTGAACAAATGACAATTCTTCTGTGATTGGCTAATTAGATGGAGTATTTGGATTGAAAAATCCTCTTTCAAAAACAGTATGCCATTTCTTTTAAAAGAATTCTTTGAAAAAATACTTGGAAAGGCTAAAATAACCTGTCGTTACGAGTAAAATGCTTTTTATTATTTCAGTTGCTTTAATTTACATTGAGGATAAAATTTTCTTGACTTAATCAATTGTTTGCCAATAAAACATATTCCATTCTGTTAATGGAAGTCTATTCGGAATAGAAAATATCTTATATTTGGTTCTCCTTGATCTTAATTGTAAGGTAATTACTTTAATTATTGATATTATATATTTTTATTATTATATATTTATTATTCGTTATAAAATTATAAAATTCCAGTTTAATTTTAAATTTTCAGCATCTTTAGAAAAAATCTTTATGAGTTTTTGCTTTCAGAGTTGGTGAAACCACCTCACTATCATTGAAAATTTCCTGAAATCTTCTCTCTAAATTTGATTCAGTAAGAAATGGGTCACTGAATCAATTCAGTCAAATTCACTGGTTTGTCAGTAAAACCCGTTACCTATTGATTAATTCATTTGACCCATTTATGATTGCAATAAACAAAGCTGCACTCAGTAGTTCTTTAATTCAACATACAACGATAAGGTGAAATCTTGTGACACTTGGAACCCTCCCAGAATCGTCGTCGTGGAAATTGATAAAAACTCAAAGGAAATGTCAGCTCTAATCGTTTCCGACATTCTCGATTGGACGTCATTTGCATCTGCTTTTGGTTCGTGATTTGAAATACCGACAACTGTTTGCAATTTCAAACAGTGATCGGTTCATGTAATGGCATGGTGCCAGTTTCCAATAATTGCCTGACTTGCGGTCAGACGATAAACAAAATGTCAATAACCCAAAGAGATTATTGTTAAATAAAATATAATCTTCTATCATCTTACGACTCATGAGTTGTTTTCTATTATTTTAAAAATATTAAAATATTAAAAATATCTTTTATAATTTTTTAATCGGGATGGTTCGAAAATTAGTCACGTAGACGTAAAATTAATGCTGAATGCGACTCATCGTTCGACAACTATATTAATCATACAATGTAGCGAGTCGGAATTGTTCTAGAATCATTGAAAAACCGGTTTCTTTTGATTCGTATTAAAAAGTGTTGATGGATTCTTCAGCATCAATAATCAAAGGAAGATTCTTCAAAAGTGGAACGAGGTAATATACTCATCAGCGAGATTTCCCCAAACATAATAAAAAATACGTGTTCTCAATTCTGAAAAGTACTTTTTAGTCATATAAACATTCAAGGCTTGTAATTTATTATCAAATAGAGATGTTCATCTTCCACAAACGTTCTTGAGGTATTAAAAATCAAGTAATAAAGACATGTAAGTAATAAATATTACTTGAAAGCACTTTTAGATAAATTGTAAAATAGTATAAACATTTTGATTGACTGGAACCTTGACTTTATTTGATTATACTTTAGTTTTCTTATTCAATCGGAAATTTTTTTAGATATTCGTTTTTAAGGAAAAGCCTGAACATGAATTATTAATATACTATAAATGTTTTTAAATAGTAGGCAAAACAGAAAGTTAACAGATTTTTTTTGTTCTTGAAAGTTTGAGTGGTTACCCTGGATTTATAGCAATGTCATTTTTTCGTGAAAACTGTATTTTTGTCAGACTATTATAAAGATTCAATTATGAAAATGTCAATTTTGAACACTGTAAAAGATGAAGTTCTTTTTTTAGGGCATCATTTTTTGCATATAGGGGATACCACCCTACAGTAGATAATGAATCTACAGTAGATAATCATTATTTTAAAATACTAATGTATGTAAAATAATAATAATTATTATTATTATTATTATACCATTAAGCCATTTCCCTTTCGGGGTAGGCGTGACTTGCTCGGTTGGAGAATAGTAGTGTGCATATGGGTATATAGGTATAAGGTAGGTAGGAATATAGTTATGAGGTGGATAGGTATATAAGTGTTAGGTATATATATTTTAGATTGATCTGGAATTCTCGTGTTATTTATTTAAATGACACGTTTACTCCGCAACACTGCTCCGACCCAGGTTGCTGATCAATCTCTCTAGCGATCACCCCAAGTGAAGAGCCTCACAAAATTGTTATGTATGGTTCTCCACTTGGGCCCATTAGTATCCAAGATCTTTGTTTCAGGCGTCATTCATTCTACTGTCACTCTGTTTACAAACTATTTGTCGCCACACTTTTCTGTCCTGGCATACTACTCTAGCTTCCTTCACGTCCATGCATTTTTTCATGCAAGCTCTTGTGTTCCTATGGCTTCTTATGTCTCTACGGATTAATGTCTCATTTACAGATTCTAACCATTCTTTCGGCGGTCTACCTCTGGGCATTCTGCCATTTACTTTACCTTTATACACTTGTTTGGTCAGTCGTTCATCTTTCATTCTTTCAAGATGTCCGAACCATCTTAACTGATTTCTTTCCCATGTGTCAACTATTGTCTCTTTTGCACCACATTCTTTGAGGATTGTCTCGTTTTGGACTTTGTCCATTAGTGTTTTCCCGCATATTATGCGCAGAGGTTTCATGCCGATCGCGTTAATTTTACTCCTGTCCTTTTCTTGACAGGTCCATGTCTCGCTACCGTATAGTACAGTCGGTATACGAATATAGAATTGTGTATGGCCATTTTAGCTTTTTTTGATATGTTTTTATTTGTTAGGATGGACCCTGCTCTGCCGATAACCTGTTTACCCTTATTTATGCGCCTATCTAACTCCCCATCTATTTTTCCGTCGCTAGTGAATAGACTACCTAGATATACGTACTTGTCAACTTGCTCTAATCTCTCATCATTTAGGACAATGTTGCACATTGTTTTCTCACTCTTTCCCTCAAACTCACTCTTTAATTCATTTAATTTAATTGATAGTGAGGAGAATATACGTGTTAATATATTATTAAAATTTAAGAATTTTAAATTAGATTAAAATCCAATTCAAAATCCTATTTCACGTCATTTTTGTTTCCTCTTTTTTATTTTTGTCCAAGAAATTTTCTTTTTAAATTGCAATAAGAGCATTTAATGGTGGTTGTCCAAATTTGGTCGTTAAATTCTTGGTTTTATTTTCAGAAATTCTATACATTAATATATTATTATTATAATTAATTATTTTACGGATATTTGTGCTTATATACTGTTTATTGTATACTGTGGGGCGGTCTTCCCTATTTTTCAAAACTCAAAGCTTCCTGTGTTTGAATAGGACAATTTTATGGAATTAGTTTCAATTTTTAAAAAATGACTCCGGGATTCCATCAGTGATCATCTTTTAGACGCGTGAAGTATTTAGTACCAATCGAGATTTTCTGTTGAATTTTATTTTAATATCTGAAACACCTGGTCTCACTATAATTATTATTATTATTAGAAATGGGAAAAGGTATATTCAAATTCCATGGGCCGGTTTCCGCCATATAGGCATTTATTGCTGCATAGAAAATGTCTAAGAAATCATCTGGTTCACAGAAATGTTTTCACTCTGAGGTACAAGCACACAGTTACAGAGGATGTGATGTGCTCATTCCTCACGAAAGGCGCATTTTTGACAGGGAGGGTCGCTGACGATTTTCATGTTAGTTAGGTGCTTCTTTAAACGTTATTGGCCCGTGAGGATTCCCACCATTATTTTCACCTGCTTTATTCCCAAGTTCAGGAGTTTTTTTAGATGTTCTTAAATATGGTTCTTTGATAAACTTTTTAGTGTGTATCATTCCTTTAGCTTTCTCGTTACCTTCAATATTATAAGTCTGGATGATAAGTCTGGATGTAAACTCCTCCGATTGGAGAGCTTTTAGGGCATCTTGGCTGTCGGAGCATCTGTAAATGTGGTGAATAATAAACCACGTTTACTAATCTCTTCTAGGTAGGCCCTAATGGCACGATTTCAGCTTGTAATGGAATAGAGAATTTGGGGAGATAACCTTAAAGGGCTTCATGGACGAGTATTCTTTCAGCATGTTATCAAAGTGCATGCAAAGGATTTCATTCCCTGTCAATTCTTGACTGCATCATGCAACTCAAGGAACGTCTGAAGGAAAGAAAGGAAAGTCTGCACTGAAAGAAATAATTGGACTGTACACGCATAATTATGGTTATTCCAACCATATTGTATTACGTATTATAGCTAGACCAATAATATTTTATCCGTAAACAATCATAAATCGTATTCATAAGTTATAGACTTATGTGGCTGCATCTTTCATATCAGAGTTTGAAGTTTTTTATAGAGTCCAACTGCAAAAACAATGGGTGTACTTCCGAAAAGGACATATGTCCGATTTTCTTCGGGCTTCGTGTACTTATGTATTTTGACGCGCTGATTACGAATATGATAGTGAAAATTGGCGACTAGTCGATTTTCATGGTGAAAACCATGACAACCACATAAAAATCATGGTTTTTTGCGTTTATCTCAGCTAATATGCAAAATAAAAAAAAATGTTTCAAATAAAAGTTGTAGATCTCATTAAAACACACTTTTTTTAGTGCATACATTTTTTCGTACGAGCGATAGTTTTCGAGAAAATCAGCGATATATCGATTTTTCACGTTAAAAATTGTACGAAATACGTGAATTCATAACTCCATTAGTTTCGGCTTGGTGCCTACTGACGCTCTTCACCGCGAGAAGGTTGGAGTTCTTTGAAGAGCATATTTTTTTTAGATTTTTGTAGTTTTTTTGTTTTTAATTTTTAAATATTTTTAACGTTTTTTTGTTAATTTTTTTTTTTTTTTCTGTTCATTATTGTAAATAAACAATATGTTTATTTGTCCTTTCCCGGATTCCTACCCCTTTTCCAGCGCCGTGTGGGGGCGGGAAGGAACCCCTGTGACTGGTCACAAAAATAATGTAAGGTCGTACCCCTACCCCTTTTCCAGCGCCGTGTGCAGGGCGGGAAGACACCCCTGCGACTGGTCACAAAAAAAATGTAAGGCTGTACCCCACCCCTTTTCCAGCGCCGTGAGGGGCACCCCTGTGACTGGTCACAAAAATCGATTTACTACCGATTTTCTGGTAAACTGTCGTTCCTATAAAAAAATGTTTCAAACATAAAATGTGTATTTCGATGGGGTCTACAACTTTTGTTGGAAACATTTTCTTGAATTTTGAACCATTACTGAGATAAATGCAAAAAACCATGATTTTTATACCATTCCTTTTACCATTTCTCTTTACCATTTCCTTTAACCATTCCCTTTGCCATTTCCCTTTAATATTTCGTTTACCATTCCATGCATTTAGAATGTGAAGAAGCATGGTTTATGGGTGTTTAAATAATAAAAATCGATATATCGTTGATTTTCTCGAAAACTATCACTCGTACGAAAAAATGTTTTAAATAAAAAAAAGTGTGTTTCGATGAGATCTACAACTTTTATTTGAAATATTTTTTGTTATTTTGCATATTAGCTGAGATAAACGCAAAAAACATGATTTTTATGGGTTTTTCTTGGTTTTTACCATGAAAATCGACTAGTCGCCAATTTTCACTATCATATTCGTAATCAGCGCGTCAAAATACATAAGTACACGAAGCCCGAAGAAAATCGGACATATGCCCTTTTCGGAAGTATATCCAAAAAACTTTTATTGATGTATTTATCACTAATTTGTTAAGTAATGAATGTAACAAGGAACGCGTGATCAAGCGCACAAAAGTCGCTTCTCATTGTGTCAGGTGGCACCAGCAAGCAAACGTATTCTGGTGGCAGGCTAACGAAGCTTTCGTTCAGCTAAAAGTTGGGGTGATCCAGTTATACTCTGCGTGGCTCTTTCCTAGGAGAATTGAATTCCTAAATTACACGTACTACCTTAACCAGACCAGTATTCGTGTACTGGTTCGAAATCGAAATACGCCCGTTTTAGGAGTTCGGCCTAATAGCCCCCTTCCCCCCACCCTCAGACGAGTAACCAGGTTCGCAAATAGGGAAGTGCACCTGCATGAGGTGTTCGATGATTTCGCTAGCAGTTTCTATCATGTCAGCTGCTGTCAAAATCAATGTCCTCAGTTGACATGTATGGTTTTCCTTCAAGTCTTTCTGGAGTTTCGCATTAGCAGGTAAATTTTTGAATGCCCTGACAATACCCCCTCCATACGTTCCTCTTAGCCGACTGTATTTCATTAATATAGCTTGCTTGACTAATCGTATATAAGTCCCAGTTTTCAGATTTCCTGGCTCTATTAAATAGTCTCCTAGTTTCTTTTTTCAAAGTCTGAAGTCTACAATTCCACGAAGGAGAATTCTTGTCCTTAAAAGATTTATGTATGGCCCTCTGCACTACATATATCTATAGAAAACTCTAGCTGATCAATTGATCTAATCTTCCTAGTAATAATTTCCAAGTACTCTCCAAGGTCTTCCCTATATTTGTCTCAGTCAGTTGCTCTTGGGTTCATATACCTAATCGTGTCGGACTTGTCAGCTGTCGGGGAAAAGCACGTATGCCTGTGATCTGATAGGGATGTCTCAAGTGATACGAGCCGGTCCACAGATGTTTTTCTAATGGATATAGAGCACATGGTGAAGTGAATAATCCCTTGTCATCTAGTTGTCACAAAGTTTGGTGTATTTATGTGATTCAATACGGTTCAATCGGTAGTTAAAAGGTAATCTAAAAGGTACTCACCCCTGTTGTTCATGTTCTTACTGTTCCAAATTGAATGATGCGTGTTCGCATCACATACAATGATCAGAGGCTATCTATTCGTCTGATGGTGGCGGCTCCAGAAAATCGGATTGCAGGTATGCTAAGCCAGTCTTTGGTACAGAACCTAGGTAAGCAAATATAATCACATCCTTTCTGACATAAATCGATGTACTAAGGTTCTCAACAGTTCTATCATAAATTATAGAGCCGAATTTCTGACTTATACCCTTTAATTCTACCTTGTAGAACCAAGGTTTTTGAATCAGAGCAAAGGCCGTGTATTCTACTGTAATATGTCTGTTTAATATGGCCGCTACAGATTTACAATGGTAAAGATTAATTTGGTTGAAATCCAGAACTGAGGAACTTACGCTGCTCATTTAAGAATGAGTGTTATCCCTCGATTGTTCCGATGATAGCTGCACGGAGAAAAATGGAAGGTCTGTTCGGCCATATAGATGTGCAGACC
>CAKNYM010053237.1:940130-968813 GCA_932195095.1 Andricus curvator
CTGTAAATTTTGACTTTCTAACTTTGACCATCCATTTTTCTCCGTGTGCTGTTATACTCTCCTCGTAATCTCCTTTGGCCTAGAAAGGATTTTCATTTTGATCCTTCTCATCCCTAGATAAGGTGTACAGTCGATCTTTTCGATGCGTTTGACCACTGATGGGTCCGGTCTCGGGACTAACTGGGTCATTCTAGTGTCTTTCTTCACATCGATGATAGACCAATTTCGAATTCCCTCTTTTTAGTGTGGGTTTCTAGACTGCCAAACTTTTAAGGATCGATGATCGCTCCACGTAAGTACCTGGTATCCATGACAAAAACTTGGCAGACTTGGGAAGGTCTTGAGAATTGATTGCTTTGATTCTTGCATCTTCACATAGTTTCAAACCGATATCAGCCTGGATGAGCAATGCTCCAGACATTTCAAATGAGCAGATGACGTTAGGTAAGTTTTTTTTGTATCGGCAGTCTTAAAACCTCGGGATAATGTCACCAAGTTTTATTCTGGTGATCTTAATCTCGAGGACTGCCTCAATAGCCTTTGCTTCTTCTGTGTTGAGTTGCTCTTGTGGGAATGCCTGAGATACAATGGCCAATTTCAGGTGGCTATGTGAGTCAACTGGGTTGGCAACCCTGTTCCTGTTAACTTCCCTGTCTTGTATAGGCGTGCTGACATCGGACCGGGACCGTTTAGGAGTCCCTGTATGAGAGTTTACCTCCCGCTGCAACGAAAGTTGCTGGCGTTGGTATTTCTTCCTGGCAGCATGACTGTCTTTATCTTCTTAGAAGTCTTTACGAACCCAGTATAGGTCCCTTGTTGGATTAAAGGAGATTCAAGCCCTTCGTGGGTTTCCATCTTCTCAAGAGAAGGAGTGTTCATAGCTAGTGTCATTGAAGACTCAATTGGGAATTAAATGTCCGTCCCCACGGAGTCCTGCTTGTAGGAATAATGCGATTTACACTAAGAGATCACCCGATATTCCATGACACCGCATAAACTAACGTATGACACGGTGGTTCAGGTCCTCGCTGCGGCTTCCAGGTCTTCCCTGCCCGCGGGAGTTCTTAGGCCTCCTCACCGCGGCCATGTCTGAACCCTTCTTTTACGTATCCCTTAGCTTAGAGGAGGGTCTCACTGTGATATAAAAACATCTCAAACCAAAAGTTTCGGTGTGGACAGCCGGAAGCTATCGAAGATTATTATATGTTAGAATTCGAAGTGTAACTCGAGGTGATCTTTATTCATGTGACCGCGTGTCTTTTTTCCACTAGTTTCGCTTTTTCCTAAGAGCTTGAATTGTTCTAAGTGGTTTAATAGAATTTCTGATCGCTTACATTGAAACATACTTTGTTGAATCTGTAAAAAAGTAGAATTAATTTTCTCACAATTAACAAAGCGTTGATTCTTACTACGTTTCACATTCTTAGGAATCTATAGCCTTTCGATGAAAATTTCGCAGTACTCGGAAACGTTCATATGAACGAAATAAAAGAATTTTATCTATATTTTTTTGCTTAAATCATTTAGGAAGACAAACAATGATATTCTGCCGAGATAAATTTGTGAATTTTCAATTTTTAAGAGGCTAACCCTCCTTACACATCACCCATTATTCAGATATCCACAAGACAGGTTAGAATTGATATATTTGCAGTTAAAAAACCTAAAAAATCTTCCTTATTTATGCCTCAAATTATAGGCTGGGTGAGATGTCTCGGAACAACACCTAAAACCACCCTTATTATATTATATGTATACTAAAAAATGTTAAAAATTATAAGTTAGAATTTGGATATCTCTTAATTATAAAATTTAAAAAATCTCTTTTTTGTCCCGAATTATAGACTGGGTGATGCATTTCGGAACAACCGCTAAAACCACCCTTATTACATGCACACCAAAGATGTTGAAAATTACAAGTTAGATATGGAACGATGTTATAAGACCTATATGGTTTAAGGATATTTTAAAAGGTTTCAAGAGATTTTATAAGATTACATTTCATGCAATGTCACGGGATTTTATAACATTTTAATGGATTGCAAAGAATTTATTCACAAGGATTTTTATACCTTTGAATTAGCTATACGTGACTTCATGAGTTTCAAATGTCATACAAAATTGATAGGTCACGTGGAATTTTTCGCTGAGTAACAAATATAGGGGAGAAATAAGTTCGCATCCAAGATTCGGAAGAGGATGTAAATTTAAAAACAAGTTCTGCTATTTAGTATCACTTATTTTTATTTCAATTAGGCCTCTTGAATCTTTCGAATTGTAACGTAAACGGTTAAATACATGCTAAATTTCTAACCTCTGTTGAAATTATTCCTATTTAATTATCGTTATATTCAGAATTCAAACATTTTGATTTCAGCTATGTAATATCGATGCGTGTACAAATGACAAGGTGTCATCTCGGAGAGACTAAAGGAAAAGGTGCTAACTCGCGCAGCGAACTCTGGAAACTTCAAGATCCCGTATAAATTGCATTCTGTACATCAGCGCCCTCAACTCTGTAGCACCTTTTCATTTGGTTTCTCCGAGATGGAACCTTGTCATTTGTACATGTCGACATCTTTGTTTCAATGATTTTAAAAGGTCATTCATTAATAACAACAGTCACAGTAAATAATTCTGCAAATCCATATTTTGAAGACTTTGCAAATATTATTCGTTCGTTTACAACGATATTTCTGAACAGACCAAGGACGAATATTGTTGGTTTAGCTATACAAAAATTATTAGCTCTTTATTATTTTTTTGCTGTTTTGATTTAATTAAAAATGTTAGTCACAAGCAATCACAGAACTACGTCATTCATTTTACCGGATGTAATTTCGCTGCTCCCTAGTCAAGTATTTTCTGCCTTAGATCGACTCACGCTTTTCAATAGTTTCAATAATAATTGTAGTCTTTATATATACGAGCGAAATCTTCTATTCTCTCTCTTTATTCTTTCGTAAAAGATGAATTATGTAATATCTACAAAATTGAGTTATGCAGCTTTCAAGTCATTAAGAGAAATAATTAATAGAAAACTATTACATCGTCCACCTAGTTGCATAAGGTCGTAAGCCACACCATTTCCAAAAGTGACTCTTTTATTGCATTGCATATTTTATAACGTATATTAGTTGCATGTAAGCATGCTAAAATGCGAAAAGGTCTATAAATAAATGAATTTTCAGTTATAAGTGGATTAAAATCATTTCCAGTTATCTGTACCTAAAATGTACGTTTTTCTAATTTGAAAGTGCTTCAATTTTCAAGAATTTTCTGGCAGTGTTTGATTATTAAGTTCTATGAAGAGGTAGTTCGCTTTTTATACAAATACAAAAGATCCATTATGTATAAATCAATTAATGAAATAAAATCACGCTTGGTTTGTTTTTAAATGTGGACTTTGCCTGTTATAAGGAACTAAGAAGTTTAATATTGATATTTTGAAATTTAAATAACTGTTTTTGAAGGATGTTGTTTTCAAAAACTAGTTTTATAATTGAATGCAGAAAACTATAACGTTTCTACAAAAACCGCAATGATATTGTTTGATTCGGCTTTGCTAATTTAGCGGTTGACCGGTTAATTTTATGCTTCAAAGTGAGGGACGCCATAAACAATTCAGTGGGGCAGACGACCTTAAAGTTCCGTGACTGAAAAGACAACCTATACCGATTCGCTGGACTCTCAGGGATGACTTCATCAAAAAGGTCCCTTGCAGATTTGAAAAATATTCATTGATATAAATTATAATCTATAATTTACAATAGGGGCGAGGAGGGTGAGTTGACGCGGAGGCTAACTTGGTGCACCCTTACTTACAAAAAAAAAACTAAATAGTTGGGCTCACGAAAATAGTTGTATCATCTGAATTCTTGCACAATATTCAATTGATAAACAGTTCACAATTGAGGGGATTTTTAAAATCATTTTGATTAAAAGATTATGTAAATGAAGTTTTTCGTCAAATAAACAGTGGAAACACAGTCATTAGAAATGACATCCATTTTTGTCTATCTCTTACAGTTTACGAGATATTTACAGTTGAAAAATTAGGTTCATGTCGATTTCCACGTGCAGTGTTAAAAAATACTACCCGAATTTCCACGTGGATTTCTACCTGGAGTTCCACGCGGATATTTTCACCTGGAATTCGAGGGTTTATATCAGTGCTGATTGATAAAACTTCCAGAATGGTGTGGAAGGATATTGCTCGGTTTTAGATGTCGGCAAGTGTCGGTAACAAAAATCTACCCAGAATTGCTGAAAATTTAAAAATAATGGGCGACTGAAATCCTAGATCCAGTCCTGATTCTATGTCCAATCGTCCACTTTACCGCGACCATATATGTGGAAGCATACGGTAGAAGTGTAGTTTCCGCATTGCGTGGTGTAAGCGACAGTCCTTCCGCACACGACATAAAGATGTCACGCTTTTGTTCGCTAAATTGCCCAGAGAGTTTCGTTGAAGGACTTCTAAGGCGACAACGATCAGCACGCGTCATTGTTTTTGCCGTTTGGGACAAGGTTCTTCGACGATAAAAGCGTTGTCAATTGCAGTAAATTGCAAATTTATAATCACCTTTATTATAAACCCATTAGCAAATAAAAAATTAATAAATATAAGCTTAATATCCTTTTCTGTCTTTAAATTAATTGAAAAGAAACACGAATTATTATTTTAAAGTTGATTCTCTTGATGAATAGTGAATCTCAAGAATGCATAACAAACAAATTGAATATCACTTTCAGAAAGGAAATAAAAATAATTTATTTAAATGGATGATAAATTAATAACAGGATCTTGAGTCTGTCAATCTTTAGATACAGCTAAAATTTTATGCACACTATTCCATAATTTTTTGCTTAGATTAAGTGTAAAGGAATTAGTTAGGTAATAGTAGGTGAAGGATATACTGAGGAACTAATAAAAAATGATTGTGATTAAAAGAGGGTAAAGGTAACAAAAATCATTGGATATTTAATGGTATGATAGTAAATTTGAAATATGATTTAATCTATATTTTTATAAAGCTTTTTGAATTTTTAATTTTTGAGCCATCATTAGAAAATATTCTTTTTGAATTATTCACGGTCGATCATTGGAAAGCGTTATTATGCGGAACTCCGAAGACCGAGATTACGATAATTAACGTTCGCAGGAACTTAGCATTAAATTTGTAATGTCGCAGTAACCACACGCGGATACGTGTGACTCTTATCTCTGACTTTCATTTATTTACTATAATGCGTATGAAACGATTCTAGCTCTTGTTCATTAGAAATATTGTTAACCAATGGGATGCATAAAGTAGGTTTCAAACTACCCTACTTTTTTTTTTACTTTTTTAGTACAAGGCTAATATTTTAATCTTTTTCAGTCTAATATTATACTTAATACCCTCGAATCTCGCTTTAACGACCTTCGATATAACGAGCGCTTGCTAAAACGAGCGCATGGTCTTGCGCAAATATAAATTTTGTTATTTGAGGGTTACAAATATTACAAATTTTGTAAAAGAACACTCATACTTCAAGTTAAATTTAAGGTTACCAATCATTTTAGTCACATTGTCAGATTTTGAAATTTAGTCACGCATTTTTTCCGAATTTTATGATTTAGAAACATACTGCACGTTGATAAATTGTACATGGGCAATTGTCCCATGACAAAAACTACATTGGAAAATAGTTTTTATGCATAAACTGATAATACAGGCGGTAAATTCATCTGTAATATATGCGAATTATCATTTTCACAGAGTGTCCATTTTACATGTTTACACATTTTAATGTTTGTCATTCTTATATTTCATAAGATAAAAACCTGAAAGTCACGTGTTTTTTTTAAGTGATTCTAGAAAAGAGTTGGATAGTAACTTGTTCCAAATTCCAAGTTACTGCCATAACTTGGAACTTTAATTTTAGTTACTTTGAAGTTATGTACTTTGTGTTTTTTGTATATTTCCTAATAAGAGAGGTTTATGGGTCAGTTATGGGTAGAAAATTAAAATCTTTTTTGCTTAAAATGATATCAACTATTATATTTTTCATTGAGAATTCGTCTATTTTCTTTGAAAATGCACATACTTGGTTGAAAATTCATGTATTTTATTAAAAATTCAACTGCAACTGTTTTGTAGAAAATTCGTCTTTTTGGCTTGAAAATACAACAATTTAGTGGATTTTTTTTCTTTCTTGGTTAATAATTCGGCTTTTTCGTTTCAAAATTTGTCTCTTGGTAACAAAATCTCTTTTTTTTTAGTTGAAAATTCAACTCTTTTGTGAGAAAATTAATCTCATTTGATTGAGGATTCAGCTATTTGTGGAAAATTCGCCTTTTTGGTTGAATTCAACTGCTTGATATCAAATTAAAATCTTTTTTGGTTGAAATAATAACAACTATTACATTTTCGTTGAGAATTCGTGTTATGGTTGAAAATTCATGTATTTTGTTAAAAAATCAACTGTTTTGGTATAAAGTTCAACTAGTTGGTTGAAAAATAACGAAATTTTTGTTGAAAACTCAACTCTTTTGTTGAAATGTGTTGTTTTTGGTTTGAAAATTCATCTCTTTTGGTAAAAAAAAATCTCTAGAGGGTTCAGCTATTTTTTTTTAAATTTGTCTTTTCTGGATGAAAATTTAATTACTTGGTTGAAACTTGAACTACTTTGTTAAAAATTCAGTTTTTTGATGAAGATTCATAATTTTAGTTGAAAATTCAATTATTTTGTTTCAAATTCGTTTTTTGGTGTAGAAAATTCAAATATTTTGGTAGAAATTTTAACTATATGGTTAAAAATGAATTTTTTTGTTGAAAAGTAACTTTTCTGTTGAAAATTCATCCTTTTGGCTTGAAAATTCAATTCTTTCGTTTAAAAGTGTTATTTTTTGTTTGAAAATTGATTTATTTCGGTAAAAAAATGCATATTTGTTTGTTAAAAATACAACTGTTTGGTTGAAAAATTAGACTGAAAAGTGTTTCTTGGTTCGTATGTGCGGACGTGGGTCAAATACTACCAATCGTGCCCCTGAACTCGTGTCAATGGACATATATACGGTGGATTTTAATGTAAAATGAATAAAATGTGACATTTTAAAAGTAGTTATTATTAAAGATATCATCTAAAGGAAATAAAAACAAAACTTTTTTCTTCAATTTTCTATGACCGGACGTGTATGAAGTTTGATCAAACGTTCCCGTTCAAAAGCCTCAATCCACCGACACGATTGATTTGCATACAAAATTACAATAGTTTTTTTAAGTCCATATTCGGAACCGTATAACCCAGGATATATATGAAAAAAAATGTTTTCAAATTTTCAATGAGCGGACGTGTATGAAACTTGAGGAAACATATGACCTATAGAATATACACAAATCCCACTTTGCACGACCTTCCTATTCTTGGATTATTACATCCGGTTGAGAAGATTGCACATTTGGTAGAATATTTGAGAAATTGACTTTCAGCAGGTTTCAGTAGCTTCACTGATTGCTTCATATCTTTCATCACGATAGTTGAAGATTTCCTTCATTACTGGCAATACTAACTGTCTTCCGTCCAACTCTACATTTTTAACGTTTGTCTCTTTATGTGAAAATAATTTATTGAGCTGCTTAAAATATAATTCAGTCAGTTCTTCATAATTATTGCAGTCTTTGTAACAGGCTTAATCTCATATCAATGAAAGGGTGATTCTTAGCAGGTCAAGGAAAGTACTGCGGCTGCACAGTAAATCCCAGAGATATTATTTATCTGAAGTTGAATACAAACGCTGTAAACACTATTGAAAACTACAATTATCCGACGGCAGATAATTTTTATCACAAGCCGGATAAAAATTATCCGCCGTCGGATAACCCCACATAGCACACTTCCCGAAAAAACCAGGTCTTTCCCAGGTTTCTTTCCCAGGTTTCTTTCGCAGCGTTTCTATCCAACTTCAGATAAATAATATCCCTGCGGGATTTACTGTTTGTCGAGCCACGTTGGTATTCCCGGGCCGCGTGACTCCCCTATAGTGGGAGGATGGGACTTTGCACAGCCCGTTGCATCATGACAGCGTTGGGTCCCTTTGGGAAATTCCCAAGGGTTGCCATTGACCCTTGAGAGTGACAATTTCGTCTTTATGATCTTTTTATTAGCTGCTTCTTTCACTCAAATGAGAGTAACAAAAAGGTTGCTAGTAGTACATGATCCATTTGAATTTTATAATACAAATTATTATTATATTTATATTTCGTTCAGTTTAAAGCAATATAATCAATAAGAAATTCAAGTAGCACCAGAAGACAAGTTTGGATTCGTGTATTTGGGTCTCATAAAGTTGAAAAAAACGTTTTTTCCTTCTTGTCTTCATTAGACATATCATATCTTTAAAAAATAATTATTTTCTAACTGGATGCTACTATTTTCTTTTACTTTAATATAATATCCAAATGATGAATTATTATCGTCGTTATTATAGAACACATAACCTACAATTACGTTATGTTCCATATATCACTCATTTATATTATTTTAAGTAAAATCTCATTTTCTACTTAATTAAGGTATTTTTATGTGAAAAGTGTACTAAAAAGCATTTACAAATAGAAAATTGCCCACTTCTCGAGGATATGTCGCACGTTGAGGACAATAGTGTGACAACTCAAAAAAAGACATTTCGAGAAAATCGACTTTGAAAATTTTCAGATTTTCAAGTTGGGGGGATTTTCCTCCATAAACGTTTTTCCTGATAAAAGTCAACTTTCCTGTTAGTTGAGAGTATTTACCGAGTTACCTCTACCCTGTTAGCGAATTTTCGCTTAAAATTCTATTTGTTCGAATTTTTCAAATTAAAGTTTCGTGTTGTCACAATTTTGATTTGTCACGCGGCACCTGTTGCGCCTAGAGGTGGCCCTCTGCTCTAGAACGATAGAGCTCGAAAAATTCTATCCAATGGTGGTATTAACTCGAAAATGAACTTTTTTTAGTTGTCACACTATTGTTCTTAACGTGCGGTGTGTCCAATGTATTTATCGTAAAAACTAGATGGAAGACACTTTTTTGTACGTTATGAGAGTGTCTGAAATTTTCACAAAAAACGTATTTCATATTCTTTTATAATCTATTTTAAATTCAGTTTCTAAAGTACGACTACCTAGCCATGCTCAACCCTCTCCTTAAATAATAAAAACAAACCATTTTTCACGAAAAAAATACACTGGATGACGATTCCATCAACGTATATAATTGACATTTTTTCTAAATTTATAACATTTCCAACGTGCACAATTTTTTTATCTTTTCTTAAAATGTCTACTCTAACCATTTTTGAGATACTGACTCCCAGTTCTTCGAAATAACTGCAAAATAAATTAAAAACCCTTCGCATCGCATGTATGAGAGGTAAAGTGACCCCGTTGTTGCCTCCATATTGCCTATCACGTGACGCTGTGACGTCATGATTTCAGATCACAATATCAGGACGATGTCCCAGGATGCCTTATCTGGCGAATATCGGCTAATGAATATCGAAAGAAATTTTACGTGTTTGATGATGATATAATCCTAATCTACAATAATGATATCCGGAACGAAAATTACCCAGGTGGAAAATTCTGTAATCCGCTTGATTTAATCACCAGCGCCGTACTGGCCCACTAGTGCTCACCAGTACAGATAATCGGAAATTCACCAAGTACTGACTGACGGTTAGCTCTGCGATCGAGGCAGTACTATGCCGACAGTATAATTATTTAAAAAATGAAAAAATACTGGTCGGCTTTGACCCACGTCCGCACATACGATTTTTTATTTTATTTTTGCTCTTATTTCCTATGGGTAATATCTTCAATAATATCAACTTAAAAATGTAAAATTTTCTTAATTATTTTATATTAAAATCGACCTATGTGTATAATGTATATTGTGACAATTACAGGGGCACGTTTGGTCGGATTTGACACTTTTTTGGTGATGAAACCGTCAGACTCAGACGTTTCAAACGTCAGCCTATCTTTTTGTTTGAAAATTGAAATACTTTGTTAAAAAGTCATCTTTTTGGTAAAAAGTGCAATATTTTTACATGAAATATTAGGAATTTAAAGCATTTCAAATTGAATCATACAAAAGGTATTTTCCGAAATTTGAAACATTTTAATATTTTTCAACTATTTTATCAGTCAAAAGTTATGATTTGCATTTGCATTGCTGAAATTAAATACGTGAGTCGTGATTTTAATTTGAAATTCAATATGCAAAATCATTCTTAATGTCTGATAAAAATAAAGTCAACGAAACAAGTAATTCTGGCGATCCTGCCGAACAATGCGAAAAACAAAACCCGTTCAGAATCTTATACCGTAGGCCATACTGAATAACATTTCTATTAATTTGAAATTTAGTCTAAATAGATATTGTTTTTCACTTGCCGAAATAAATTGTGTATTTTTAATTTACTTTAACTAATGCCTATTTCTTTATAAAGTAAGTTTTTATGAATTATCATCTTAGTTATTTTGATTTTTAAATTATAAAATTAAGGAAGTGAAAAAGTAACTTTTAAGGTAACTTAAAGTTACTTTATCCAGTAACTGTAACCAGTTACAGTTACAAGCAATGTAACTGTAACTAGTTACTCAAAAAAAGTAATTTACGCAACACTGTTCTAGAATGTAGATAAATTAATCAAAATCACGTAGGGTGTCTAGAAAAATTGTAATTGCAGCGTAAAATTTGTCCTAAAGTTTCCGTAATGTTGGTGTAAATTGTAAAAAAAATTATCTTGGATATCGCTAAAAACGTTTACATTAGATTGTTGTTTAGGGACAATTGAAGCTCAAGCTTATAGGTAGAATCTAATTTCATGCCCCCATGCTAATTTGTAACATAAGCAAATTATTACTTCATATGAATGAGAAAATTCGTTCGAGCAAATAAAATGTCGCTGGTTTAACGGGCAAGGCTTCCTACAAAAATTAGTTTACATTTAAAAAATACATTATAGATATGTATATGTTATCATATGTTTATTGGGACTTTATAACCTGTCATTCCGACTTTCGTTTAAAATGTTCGAATTATGGTATATGAAACATGAAGAAAAACTTGTTGAGAAGAATTTAAAAGGAGAAAGATAATATGAGGATGTTTTATTTGAAAATTGTGTATTAGGAGCTGTTTAGAAATAAAAACAAACTAGTTTTCCACTGGTTTACTTCTTTCGAAAATACATGACTAACCCCAGATTTACACATTTTTTAAATCACATGCATAGCTCGTGGCATCAAGTAAACGGTTGTACAAGAATAGGAATATAATTTTGGTCATCCAAAGAAGCAATGTATAGGTATAGTATAGTATAGTATACACAGAAAAAACAGAAGATAAACTTTACATCGATTTCCGACGAAAGATTCTTTGCAACAAAAATTAACTTCAAAGGATAAACTTTACACAAATATCGGTTAAACTTTCTTTTGTTTTTCCATGACAAACACATGTATTTTGAAAGACGCGAAGTTGGCTGAACAAAACTTTATCGCTCTAAAAAATGTTCTGCAATAAATTTTATTCTCAGTTTTTTCTGTGTAGTATAGTATATATATATATATATATGTGTGTGTGTGTGTGCATATATGCAATGTATAGCAATGTCATAGGTGCTGCTATTTTATTTTTTTGTCAGAATCTCTGTCGAAAATCTTAAGGTTTCTGACAATTGCCCATATACTTACTTCGTGAATGGTCTCATCCATGAATTCGTTCTCACTTTCAATAACAAGTAAGAATACCTACTTAAAATGACAATTACATAATATACATACTGAAGAAAAACATGGAATTCTTTATTTACATAACATGAGACATACACGCACACATACCCATATTAAACTTCCCATTGGTATGACCCCTCTCGCTTTTGTTATAGCGTGATTTTTGGATCTCAAGCTCCTCGTTATAGCGAGATTTGAGTGTTTTGCCAAGGCAATTTTATGATCTGGTTTGTTTGAATAAGTTGATAAACAATAGGAGTGTGCAAAAAAAGTTTTAACTGAACAATTCAAATAAAAAAAGTGACCAATATTTATTCAGATGTAACTGTTGTAAAAAAATGTACCGAAATATTAGTGAAAATCTATTTTTTGATATTCAATTAGTTAAATTTGACTTAGAATTAGTTAAATAATAACTAATTGAATCTGAGATTGAATCTGAGATTGAATCTGCGGAAAATGTTTTATATACAGCTTTTTAAAAATTGAACAATTTTTAATTAGGATCGTGAATCGTCATGTGAACAATTTCAAATTCCAGTTCAAAATTAAAAAATATCAATTTGAAACTTTAAAAACTGCGAGTTGAGTTGTAAGAATCAAAATGAAAAAAATTTTAATACATGTTCTAAGCCGGTTTTCATATATTTAAACATTTTTATAATCAAATTATTACTTGCATATCAGTGGTTTGTAAAATGACTTCGGGTCGGGTCAGGTCAGGTCAGGCCAGACAGAGAGGTCCAGCTTTAGGTGTTAGAATGATTTGGTATTCGAATATATCTATTTTATGGTGAAAATAAACGAACATGTATTTCACAGTTTGAATAAACTGCTTTTTTTTGCTACAATAATTCGAAGATTACCTGCGAATTCCAAACAGTTGATAGAAATATTTTTCAAATTGCAGTATGTTTTAAACGAGCGTAGATAGTCAAGATTTTCTTTTTTTTTGCGACGTGGGAATTCTAGCGGGTTTTCTTGAAAGAGAATTTTCTCAAAAAACCCCACTTTTTAAAACTTTTATTTTTTTTGAGAGAACTATGGTAATATATACTACATATCTCCTGAGTATCGTTCTTGGTAAACCACTGTTTCACATTGAAACAAATTATTATTGAGAAATCGAGTTTTTGTATTTTTTTTTTGAAACAATGAAAGGTACGAGAAATTTTCACGTAGAAGTTTACACATATAGAAAAGTTTTACAAAAAATACCTGCGATGCTCTTTTTTTATATCATGCATCTTTTACGAGAAAAACAATTATATTTAAAAAAATGTCTCGTCCTCACAAATGGTTAAGCCCTATAAAACCGATATAATTCCTTCCTTATATAATCATAAATTGTAGAACAAATATGGGAAAAGGTAAAAAAGGCAGAGCGTCGCGGAAAATTTTCTTTATTTTTCCATCGAATTTTGAAAACATGAAAAGATTTTCAGGAAAACCTCATCTTTTTGATTTTTTTCCAATATTTTTGAAAAAATTCTGTTAATGTAAAAGGGTAAATAAATCATCCTATGAGTTTAATGCGAGCTAAACCATTTTTTAAGGCCGGGATTTTTTTAAATATAGTTTTTCATTTTGTCTCATAAGCGATGCAAGCTGTCACAAAAGAGCAAAAGGTATTTTTTGTAGAATTAGGTAGAACTTTTCTAGATGTGTAAACTTTTATCTTAAAGATTTTTGTTCCTTTCGTTTTTTTCGGAGAAAAATGCAAAAATTCGGTTTTTAAACAATTATCTTTTCAATGTGAAGGATTGGTTTATCAAGAACGAAACTTGGGAGATATATAGTATATATCACCATGTATTTAAAAAATAAAAATAGAAAAATTTCTGTGGGTGATTCAAAACCAATCTATTTAGATTGAAAGGAAAAAGTGAGAGATTGGTTTTGGTTGACTTTTTCTCCTTTTCTCCCTCTTTTTTCATTTGGTTATTTTTGTCTCTAATGAGCCGAAAAGTAAGGCAGTTTAGAAGTCTGTTTTTTAATTCTGAATCTTTTTCATGCTCATTTTGCATAAAATTATTCATGATAAAATAGAATTCTGATCGATCTTAATTTAAGAAGAATTTCAGATTTCACAAGTAATCTTCAAATAATTGTAAAAAATATAAATAAACTCTTGTGGTCAAACTGTGAAATAAGTGTCTCGTTATTATCACTCTAGAATCATATATATGTATATATATATATATATATATATATATATATATATATATATATATATCCAAATTTAGAATATCATTCTGACACAATGACCTAGACTTTTGTTGAAATTTTTCCTGATTTCAAATGGAATTTGTTAAAATATATTTAGGATTTACTGTGCGAGAAACCGGTTAGCCATAAAGTTCGATAAAAAAATTCCGTAAATTTCCGATGATTTATGGTAGGTTGCCATAAATAAAACCGGACATTCGCGCTAGTTTGACTGAAGTACTTCCAGCAATCCGCTGAACTAATCAGATTTTCCCTAAAAAATTATACTTTTCAAACATTAAAAAGATATTAAAACTTACTTGAAAATAATTTCCTTTAGTAATTACATTCATTTTTTAGTTCGCTTTTAATTTAGGTAGAAAAAACAACAATTTGAAAATATGCAATAACCCGATTCCTTCTATGGCCAAATTCACAACAATTTGAAATCAAACGAATGTGGGTTTTTTTGCCATATATAAATAATTTTCATTCTGTTAAAATTAAAAATGCTAAAAGTTTTGACGTTTTGTAGGAGACTTAGAGTACGTTAAAAATAATTTTATTTTTCCTCCTAACTACAGATTTTTATTCTTCTTCTTTGACACTAACTTTCTGATTTAAAAGTTTCTAAAATGCATTTTTTACTCCTTCACTGAACCTCGGTGAAAAAAATGTTATCCGCAAAGTCGAATCCTTTGGGAATTACCCGAGGACGCATATCAAGTAAGCACTGGGAATTCTTAACCTCATGTCCCGAAAGCAACTGAAAGTGGGTATATTTTATATCCGAAGAAAAAGTATAACATGTGCCCTTATGGCACTCGTCAACATTAAATAAGTTTTTCTCTAAAGGCTGTTTTTTGAAGTTCCAACTTCAAAAAATGTCTCCGTTACTCGGTTTTTAGCCTGAAGGGTTCGACATTGGGTTTAACATGTCGGGAATTAATCCGGCTTTATAGGACCCTATAAGCAACTTAATGTCAGTCAGTCATAAGGGTCATTTTCATGCGGACGCTTACATGTAAGGACTGTTTTTTTATGCTTTACTAAATACAATATATTGAATGTTTATTTTTTTATTCTTAGTGAAAAATAGGAATTAAAGATTACAATTCAAAATATCTATTTTTACAATCGAGATTATATGAGGCAATTCCTATTTTACTAATAAAAGAACTAGATGATAATAAAGAACTACTTTAAAAAATTATATGAACCACATACGTAACTTCTTGTTATAGTTTTGGATGATAAAAAACGTTGTTTACACGATTTCTATAGATCGAATTCGCAGATATGAGCGTGACGCTGAATTTGAACATGATTGGCTTGCGCACTGCGGATATCAATTACGTACACTGAATCATGAAAATTGCTCTCTATTTTTTTATTTTTTGTTTACTTGTATTTTGTAAAATTGTGTGAAGTCCCAAGAAACGAGGAAAAATATTATGTGTATAATTGATCTCAGTTTTAGTTTAAATAAGTATATTTCAACTTCAAAAAGTGTTCATAATTTGTTCAGTAAGTTATTTTCCTCAAAATTAAAGAATTAGTTGTTGTAATAAATTTAACTCTTTTGAAACTAGTCTCTTATAACTAAAATAATTCATAATTTAGACTATTGCGGAAAAAAGAAGAATTTAAATTTGATTAGCTATTTTCATAAATATTGTTCAAAAACTATAGTTTTCTTATCAGTTTACCCGAGTCGAAATTTTAGCCCTATTTAAGCCCTGTATAATTTCAAATAGAACCTACTTTAGGCCTGCCTAACCCACCGTGTCCTCTTTTGAATCCAGTTGGACCTGCCTTAACCCTATTTACGTACAACGTCTTAAAATTCTTAGACTCATATTTTCAAATCCTCTATAAGACCTCAAAATTATCTGTGAGTTTTAGGAATTTAAATAAGACCTCTTTAAATACTCTGCAACCCTCGCGTCCCTTTTTTCGTTCTATTAGGATGTATCTAAGTATTCGGTATTTATGTGACTTAATTTTAATCATTTAATTTGTAATGACATAGCAAAAACACTTATGGATGGTAAGGCATAGTAATGCTATTTTTTTGGTGTTACTAATATAATTTTTGGAAAATATTATTGAATATTATTTTGTCTTCTTCTCATTGGTCAGAATAACAAATTTTAATATTTTAAATCAGAAGAAAACTAAAACTGTTGAGAGAGAAGCAATTTCTTCATTTGGATCGGAAAAATACAAAATGTACTATGCAAAATTATTAATGTGACTTTACAGTTATTAAATATTTTACCATTTAGCTTTCCTTTAAATTTAAGGAAGATGATGAAGCATTAGACACTTGTGCAAAATTAGTTCCTTTTTTTATTTATTTATGACCAAAAATTGAAAAAAAATAAAATAAAAATGACTAATCGTTTGTAAGATTAATAATTTCATTAACAAATATATTGTTGGTATACTTTACTATCTATCTTGTGATAATCTAATATAAATAATAACTGTTTTTCAGTTTTTATATAATAATATATACGTTTCGAATTTGAATCATGAATCGAATATAACAGCTGTTAAATTTGCAATATAAATGAGATACAATACTTTGAAGAATAATTCAAATCCTATAAACAATTGTACCGGAAAAATAAGATTATTAAGATCCTATTTTCTGCAATATCTTATTTTATAATTAAGAACATGGATTTTTCTTGTATAGTAATAAATTTAAAGTAATATGTATATTAAATTAAATATGTTTTAAATTAAAAATAGCACCAGGTAATAAGATTTTGTTCATCATTAATTGATGGCACATTTCAGCATGTTTTTTTCGTCGAATACGAACCTGAAGGCAAAAATGTTCTATCTTTTCGCGTTTTTCATAAAAACAGGTTCAAAGAGTGAAACCTTCATTTTTTTTTCTGTTTCTAAAACCTTGTATCAAACAAACCGGAAATGCTAAAGGTTTCTAATAGGGCTGAAATTCAAGCCTGATGCATGTACTATGACCATATGTTTTCGAAAATGACCTTATATTTTTTTACGTTTTTGCACGTGTGCAATATGATTTTTTCATTTTTTATGTGTTATTGAATATTAAATCTTGACTATCTTCGAAAATATTGATACTACAAAAAAAAGAGATTAGTTTCAGAATCGGCGCTTCAAAATACATAAAGAAATACCATAAAAATCGAATAAATACGAATTTTATACAATTTTGTAATTTAGTGGTGAAAGCTTAGTAAATTAAAAAAAAATTTGTAACACTAGGTAACAAGATTTTGTCGATCATCAATTGATGGGACATTTCAGTATATTTTTTTTCTGTAGAATACGAACCTGAAGGCGACAATTTTCTATCTTTTCGCGTTTTTCATAAAAACAGGTTTAAAAAGTTTTATGTGATATTGAACATTAAAAGTTGAAGATCTCCGAAAATATGGATGCTACGAGAAAAAGATAAAGAAATACGATAAAAATCGAATAAACACGAATTTGATAAAATTTTGTAAATCAATGTATGTAATCAAATAAGGTAGAGAAGAGTCGGATATGGTGGCGCATATTGAAGCGAAACGTGATAATTTGTTAAAATAAATTACTTCATTGCACTTCTTTATTAACAAATAAAGTGATAAAAATGGAAATTTTCACAACTTAATTTCTTACCTTCCCGTAAACAATCGAAATATACTCAGATTCAACCGAAATAAGTGTAGTAGCATCTAATACACGAAATCAATACGCGAAATGTTTTAAATGTTTTAAAGAAATTGTATAAACAAATATTCAGATTCGAACAGAGTATAGTGGTTATGTTCGTACAGTTTGTTTAAAACAATAACAGATGTGTTGCAAAGATCGATTTTTTTCCCAACAACAAGACTGTCAAGTCAATTTAAGTTCCTTTAAGTGAAAACAGAATGTATTTCTGTAAATGAGTGGTCGAATAGTGCATTTTTTTATATAACTTGGCTCATAGCATCATCAAATATGCTTGAGGGACAAATTCTTCTGATTGAACATCACTATTAAATCAATTTAATGTCGTTTCAGCAAAAGCAGAATGTATTCCTGTAAATAAATGTCCAAATAGTGCATTTTCTTATAGAGTTTGTTTACGATTTGTTTATAAATATTAGTTAGTGTGGTGCTTTGGGGCAAACGGTGGATATTATGAATAACACATACTTTTTATTCTATAATCTTCATATTGTTGAAATAAACCGGCCTTTTAGTAATAACAATGTTCGCTGATGATGTGAGCTTCACCTTAAAAAATACAATCATCAAAATCAGATCTCAATAATAATTTATAGGACATTTAATTAAAAGCCCGCCTTCATATCACACTCTCCCCTAGTTATTATATAACATTTCAGTTTCAAATATCACAAAAATATCCGAGGCAGAAATAACAAAATTAAATATGACTCGAGGCACCAAAAATTTTTGGCCCGACACTGGTCGTTTCTCACAAGCGCTAAGAATATTTTTGTTAGTATATAAGGAACATTTCGACCGATACTCTCAGGGTGCGATATTCTGCGTTAGTGAAGTGCATTATTTGTAGTAGTGTTAAGTTTAGCTACACTGTAAGAAATGTTCGGAAAATTCTGATACATTTAGGATATTACAAAGTAACTGAAATTTTCGAAACTAGGTTGCTGAAAACGAAATTCAGTAACTTTTATAGTGAATTTACTAAATTTTTATTAACATTCAAAAACGGTATCTGAAAATAACAAATAGTTTCCTAAAATTACTAAATGGTAATAGAAATATAAGTTATCCTGACCGAAAGAAGTGCGCAGTTAGCAACTGCGCACTCCTCGCTTCTCGTTTGCGTTCGAAGTGGACAAAGCATGGCGGTTGTGGTTATGGGCGGTAATGCACTGCAAAAGGTTGTGTTGAATTATAACGATGCAGAAAACCTATTCGTGAAATTCGAAATTATGTTTGCAATAAAATAGTTACAAGATACTGCAATCATCTGCCTCGTGAATGAACTTCTAAAAAAGGTACATCAGGACCGCAAGTGACTAGCAGCAGCTGTGTAGATGAATAATTAATCCAGGTTTCAATTGAATCTTTAATTTTGAATCGTTCCGATGATTCATTGATTTTAATATAAATCCGTATATGTGTGTCTTAAAAATATAAATTATATATGTGAGCGGAGTTTATATGTAAATGATTTTTTATACAATATACTCAATGAATCAGATGTGTTTATATTAACTTTACTTATATTTTATTACTATTTATATTGTCAGGACAAATATAGACTACATATTTTATATTAACATTAATGAACCGAAAAAATTTTGTAATCGCTTAAAGTTTTTAGTCACAGTAACTGACAATTACTAAAATGTAACAGAATTTTCTGAAACATGTGACTTATGCAGTTATCGTTGCTGAAATTTCTGCTTCTGTTCAGGAAAATTTATAAACGGTTTCTGCATAAAGCTTTAGTAACGCGTCTCTGAAAATTGCTACATACATTTTTAACAGTGCATAGAATTAGGTTTGTATGCGTAAAGTAAAAGAAGAATGCCTTTCTCGTGTGTTAACTAACCTTGTAATGTAAACAAAATACCACAAGTCTGGTGTCTGCTTCGGGGTACGACTTTTTTCCGTGAAGACATTGGAGGTCTAAGGTCTAAAAGAGGGTTTTAATTGAGATGTCCTGAAACCTGTTAAAACCTGCATTTAGAGGTCTAAAATAGGGCTAAAATTTTGACTCGGGTATTTTTCTACGTTCAAGAAACACTTGTAGAATAGAGTTTAAGTGCACAGCATGTAGTAATTCATCTTTAGAGAATCTTATTCCTGAAATCTGGAGAATTGAAGACAATCGAAATGAGGAATTAATTCTATTTTTTACCTTGATCTTAATAGTTGTGTCAATTGATGAAGAGTAAATATGCGGGATCAATCGCTTGGTAATTCCCTTTCCTAACATAAGACGAAGATTGTATTTGTGACGTAACGACCTATCTATCAATCATATATGTTCAGGTATACGTAGAAGAAGCATGCGTCGATAAATGAAAAGTCAATGAGCCTGCCGTGTTCATGGGCACGTAGTTAATACATTTGCAATTGCTTTGTCAGTCATCGAGTCTTGAGGTTTCAACTGATGTCCTACCCACGTGCTCATCATAAATAATTAACTAATCAGCAAAAAATATCTTCAAACTCTGAATCATTTGAGAAAGTTCTGAGTGGGAAGACGTTGCGAATTTGGCGAGGAAACGTGGCTTTAATCATTAATAAATCGATTCAGTAATTCATGATAAGGGACAAATAAAAAATCCCGGAAAATAACATTCCCGACACTGCACAATTTACGAAATAGAAAATATTGTGAATTGAAAATTCCTGAAATGATAAAATTGCCGCCAATAAAATTTAAATTCCTGAATTGGAAAACTCCCGACTAATACAATTGTCGACAGCTAGTCATATTACTGAATTTGAAAATTTCCGATAATAGATAATTCCCGACACAGGAAAATTTCCAAATTATAAAATTCTCGAATCTAAATAATTAAAAATTTGTTTTAATAATAAATTTATAATCAAATAAAAATAAATAAAATAATAAAAATATATGTTCATAAAATAAAAGTATCTTATTTGTTATTTTATTAATTAACAATTTTCTAATTGTTTAGATTCGGAAATTTCGCTGTGTCGGATATTTTATACTTTATAGTGTCTGAAATTTGATTTTGGAAATTTTCTATACTGTCGGGTATTTCCAAATTCGCTGATACTATAAACTGTCGGGAATTTTATTTTTCGGGATTTTTTAGTTGTGCCAGTTATAAAATAAATTCATTTTTGAAAATCATATAGTTAATTTTGAATTGGAGGCTAAAAATATACTATTCGTACAGGTGTTGTTTGAAAAAAAGAATTGGTGGATTGCTTCAAGTGAAGCATATAATAATGAAGAAGAATAAAATAAACTAGAATAAAAATAAAAAGAAAGAATGAAAAGAAAAAATAATAAAATAATAAAATCTTGTATTGTAAATTTCACGTAATGAGTAACATTTTTTTATCAATAGTATTTCTGAGATTTATCTATTATATTTTTTCGTTGAATTTGAATAAGATCAAAATAAAAAGTGAAAAAATTATTATGAAATTTTACACGTATGCAAAGCTGCAATTCCCGAAAATTGTTATTTTCCTTCATTGAAGTAACTGAAGACGCAACAGGTATCAAAAACCAAAATTTCACTTCAATACAATTTTACGTTTGAATAATACCAAATGCAGCATTTCAAAATCTTAATCATTCAAAATCACACAAAATTCTAGGTCAACCATTTTTTAAACCATGAAAATTCTGAAATTGATACTTTCAAAAATTTGCACAATTTGCTATACAAAGTATTGAAATTTGTAAAATACTAGATTTAATTTTTCAAAATTTGAGGATTTGATTTTGAAGCTTTCGAAATTAACAATTACAGAATAAATTGATTCTTGAAATTCCAAATTATATTGTTCAAAATTCAACAATTTTAAAGGTGAAGATTTTAAAACTTAAGTAATTTCAGTTTAAAGCTTTCAAAAATGATCAACCTTAATTTGAGAACTCAAAAAGGAATATTATGGGTCTTTCTATTAGTGGTCCAAAACTAAGAAAAATGATGAAAATTAGTCTGATTTTCCTCGGAGATGGCCTAAATTGAAGCTCTTGGTCTAGATGTGCAATAAAATTATAAATTTGCTATGTTATACTGCTAATTTTTTTATCATTTGCTAAAAAATTAGCAAAATGAGGAAATGTAGTTTTTTATAGCACTATGTTGGAACCTTTTCTTTCAGTACGATTTCCTCGGGAATTACTCAACTTGAAGCTCTTGGGATATATAATAAATTCCGGCAATGAATAAAAAATACTAAGTAAATGCTAAAAAGTAAACTTTTTACATGTACACAATAATATAAATGACTCTCGAATCCTTTAATTTATAAAACCCTTCATTGGATGGCACGTGCCGACTTCTTTGGTTTGATTTTTTTTTAACAGCACAGAATGCTTATTTCATGAGTCCCGGTTTTGTTGTGTCTTATCGAAAGAGTTGCTGAAGGGAGAAAGTTTTCTGCATTTTAATTTAGATCATGGTCGACCCTCCGTTTAATATTGTGCAGATATTTTCGAGTGCATGTTACGCCTTCAACGCCCGAATGGAATTACCATAAGGCATGAAGTCGATCTTGATTGGTGTCAATTGTTGCGGTCTACATCGTTACCGATCACGTGAACGATCGCTGAATCTCGCTCCGATTCACGCGTTATTAATTTATACTCACAACTCACAATCAAGGGGATGTCTTTGCAGTAAAGTTTCTGATTTACAATAATTTTACTGATTGTGAGTTGCGAGTTCCAATTGAGAGAAAAGCTCTTGTTCTAAAATAATTTATCTTAATAAAAAGGCTTTTTTATTATAAGTGGAATTTTACTTTAAGATTTTTTATTCTTTTCAAATGAGAATATGTTTCGTTTTATGTTATTTAACTATTTAAAGATCGCTATAAGCTGCTGTTATAAGTTGTAAACTCAATACATTTTTTTCATTTAAAAAAATTAAAATTAGGAAATAAACAAGGTTAATAGTATGGTTTCAGTTAACTGTATAAAAATTAGGATTCACGTTCTCTCGAAGATTGCGTGACACGTGAGAAGACAGTTGAAAAACAATGCTAAGTCGAGAAAAAATTATTGGCCATTATTCTTTACTTCGTTCGACTTAATATAATTGCTTATTATGTAGTTTCTACTTTCACGGTTATGCTTCTAATTATTATCATCAGAGTCAAGATCAGAGGCAGCGGTAAAGTAAGATTGTCTTATTTCGATCTCCGCAGTTTATATTTTTATAGTCTTTGCACTGCCAATCACAAGGTCTTTGACAACTGGAGGATGTCGGTATATAATCGCGTCCTGCAATATTAATTTATTTCCTCATTGTGAAAACTGGTTGTCGATAGCCCTTCTGTCTTTGCTACAGTTTCTCGAGGTCATGAAATGCCCGTTTAACGATATTCGATTTATTCCAAATTTGCATCAAAACCTTCAACGACCACTGCTTAAAATTTGCAACATTAGATTAATCGCCATTTCAAAACAATATTTCTTCCAATTTTATTTTAAAAATTATCTTAAAATAAGAATTGGGGTCAAGCGGGGGACTGCCTCCCATCACTGCAAGGTGATAGAGTCTGGGTAATCCAGGGTAATGCCTCAGCTACTCTTATACGAATTTACGCAGTTCAAGCTTGAACCTGGCGTTCGGTGTAAGACCACCCACCCGCCAACAACATTTCTTTCTGGAATTTTGTCGCCCATCAATCATAATTTTCTCGTTATTTCCCAGCTGTTTCGTTTGTTGAAGGAAATGGAGAAATAATTTAAATCCACAATCTATGATTAGAATGATGTGATTTAAAGTAAAAGATGGCTCCACCTGTCGGCCTGTGTAATATATCTTGATTATTTTAGGCGGGAAAGGTCGGTAAATTTAAATTGAAAGAATTTCGAAATAAAAAGAATACAGTTCATTTAAGATACAAGTAAAAAGGGTAAAAAATGTCAAAATGGAAAACATCCATCTCTGCTCGATAGCCAGGTACAAATCAGTCTGCTGCAATATCCGAGTCTAGCGGAAGAGACGCTCGCTTACGCACCCCCAACTTTTCTCACCTTCAATTTTTTTGGCCAGTGGGGTTCGAGTTATGGGGGTAGTCCATGTCCATATCCACGCCCAAGAGGCGTGAAAATTGGGTGCAGGGAAAATCCGCAAGGCCTTTGTTTTTGTACTCTCTCTCTCTCTGTCTCGAAGATTCTTAGGCCTTAATAAAAAAAACTGGACAAAATAGACAGTATACAAAATTGATGAAGTAGGTAGTAAAGATATAAAATTAACAATGCTAATCCTACGGGTTTTCCCTCAAATTCAAAAGAAGAAAGTTTCGTTTTTCTGAATTTGGCAATAATAATGCCTCTTGGAATCGTCGAGTTTAAAACCTTTAAGCATCTGTGCTTTTGATCCTTTGGTTCTTTCGCTCACTAATTCTATAAAATATCTTAAAGTATAATATAATTCCTAATTAATATTCCTAGTCGCACACTGTGTCCCAAAAGTACAAATTAGCTTCTCGGATATCGCATATTTGTTTTTGAATTTTTCCGCGTTATTTTGATTGCTAGAATCGCCGGGAGGATCAGTACATGCCATATGTTACACCACGGGGATGAAACTGCCATAGAAACTTCCCGTAACAAACACTGTCTTGTGTTCCAGGAGTTTCTCGGGTTCTTTCTAGTTAAATTTCATTCGTTAAGTTTAAATTGAAAAAAAATTGTTCATATTCTTAGATTGCCAGCACTGCAAATACTCGGAAGAAAAAGTTTGTTTCGTTAGTCTCATGGACAAAGATATCTTTGGTTATGGATGTCCTGAAAATGCGTTCTGTATCATCACTAAGTCAAACACTAATGATGCAAGTGAATTGTGCATTGAGTGAACACATTTTTCACGCCATATTAACTGTATTTACGGAATGCAACATCGTAAATATATTTTTCATGGTTATGGGACCTGAGCACTTTATAAATGCAGGATTTCATTTCATTATCTAGGTTATGCAACTGAAGAATGGACTTGATTTACCAAAGGGGGATAGTGAAAAGGGCGATTTGAAATTTAGTTCTGCCAGATGTCACAATACCGCGTGCTCGCTCCATAAGCGGTCATATTGCCAAGATTTGTTTCCACTTCTTAACACGGACCTTCACCCCCGTGTGTTACACCGTTGCGTCGATTTACCCTAACGAGTGGGTCTGACCATAATCGTGTGGCATCACTGACGGCGCGGGGCGGTGAACCAGTGATCTCAGACCGTCATAGTCGGACACAGGTATACGTCTAACTCGTGGCCATAGGAATAGGTCAATAAGGGACTAGCAGTATGCTTTAAAACTCCGGCATGGTGATTAATGCCGAGTGGGGGAGAGGGGCCGACCATGTTGGTCAGCAAAATCATAAGTGAGGAAAGGAAAATATCGGGATATCAGGCCCCAAGTGGTGGACCTCCCCGCTCGTTGCATCAGCCCGCTACTTCTTATTCCTATATGCCCATGATCTAACTTCGGCTGGCTGGCATTACTACTGCATAAACACGGGACTACAGCGGTGAGTAAGTGAATCCACGCGGTTATGGCCAGCCACAGGTCCTTCTCCCGCGTCCGCGCTTGTAGTAGGACCGGCTGTCGTAAACGGGTTCAGTTGCGCCTCTCACCCAACTGTACTTCTTCAGTTCAATTTCTCTAGCTCTCCGCGTACTACATTTTAGTTTTCTGTCGAATGTCACGCTCCAGAGGAGACCACAACTGCATTTTCAGCTTGCGGAGGGTGTACTCATCAAGGTACTTCGAGCAGCACCCGAAGGGCTGTAGGAAGAGTACGCTGCTGCCCCACCGAGGACTTACCACCAACACCAAGGTTCATTCCATTACCAGAACCTTTGGGGATGGAACCAGATGATTCAAGAGAGAGAGAGAGGAAGTACCACCTGGGTAGATCGACTTTTGGGACTTCTGCTGGAATAGGAACGCTGCTTGCTGAAAATTCGGAAACAGTGCTACCGCCCGAATTAGCCTCTCCCCTTTTCTTTTGGGAACTTAACGCGGAAAGGACTGACAAGTGTCATCTCAGCATGAAGTCGGAGCGCATTAAGTCTATCGGAGAAGACGATCCACGACCTAGAGAAGGAATTGCGAAGGGTAGACGGGGTAGACGTAACTGCTTTAACTTCAGAGTCACTTCCAGTCCAGATGATCAGTTTAGTCCAACAATTCAGCAGCTGTTGGGGACCTCTCCCTTTCGCGCCTTTAATTGAAGCATTCTTTGGGGATAGAGCAGATGATTCCCCATTAAGCGCAAAGCACGAGTATTTGAATAAGGATGTGTTCCTTAAGGCCGATAATCTAAAATCAAAATAAAAAACAATCTCTTCAAAAGTAGAGGTTTCCACAGATGCGTAATATTTTCAAGTAAGATTCTCTATACGCATTAAACTGTGAACTAAGTTGGACACGAACTGTGAGGACCAAAAGTAGCCTAGACATTTTTGGATGTAGGTGTGCTTTTCGGGCACCGAGGGGGTGTGTTAGGAGTGGTAAACCCATATGATTGATATATTCCCGTAACATTTTTCCAAACACCCAAAATTTATTCCAAATATCCCAAAACGTAATTTTTACCCATGTATGTTCGGGAAATTCCGAGATCACCCCAATGAGGATCCCTTGGGCGCAACTCCTTAGAAATGGGGAAGGGATGAGTTGATTCCATCCAACCCAGTAATTACTAGTAAAATTCTACTTATTCAAATAGAGGAAAATTAGTTACTAGAAATAATAGAAAACTACTAATTGGATTAGTCGAAATAACCCCATTTTTGTTCCTTTTGGTAAAAAAATAATGTCTTTGACACATATACTACGACATAGAACAGAAAATCCTTTCGTACGAATCTCTTATTATTATACTATGAACATAGTTTTGAATAGAAGTATTTTTGTTGATCAAACTTTATCTCTGCCGAGACTTCAGTTGCTTAGTGAAAATATCACAGAAAAAAAGAAGTGAATATTTGTTGCGGGTAATTTTCAAGTAAATAAAGTTGAATTCTTTCGCATCGAAACAAAACAAGATTCAATGGAGTTGACATGGTAACCATTTCCCATGTGATGGGTAAATCTTAATACGTAAAGTTAATTTTTGTTGTAGGTAAAGATCACTCTGAAATCGCTGTAAAGATTACATTCTCTTTTTTTTTTTGATCTGAATTTATTTAGGCAATATCCTGAAACTTGTAGATAGGATACTCCAATTACTCCACCAGCATAACGCAATAAAAATTTATTGCTTCAAAATTGAAAAATTATTATTATCATTTACACATTTAATCTATCGTACCTTACGTAATTCCACAAAAATACCACAAAATTCGATAAAACGCAACAGCAAACCTGACACAGAACCCTTCCGATTTAGAATCATCTAAATTTAAAATTAAAACATATACAATTTGTTAGTTTTAAAGTTACAATAGCCATATTCACATTATGAAATTCAATTTGTTTTATTAAATAAAGGATAAAAGTCACATCGACTGCATGACATCCGATTCCGGGGCTAGAAGTCCAATTTTCAAACTTTAACATTTGTACAATAGAATCAAGCTTTTATAATCAGTGATAATTAGGTATCTATTCCCTACATTATTTGACATTGAAGATGTCGTATAATGAATGAAAGTGTTTAAATTTCACCTAATTAAAAAGAAATATAATATTCTACCCTTATTAGTGCTTAGATTTAAAAAAATGTCCTAGCTATTTAATGTGCTCGCCGAGCACAACCCAATACACCTGTCTGTTTTTCAAAATTCTGAAAATGATAATTTCTTGAGTTTCTTGGGTCGTTTTTTGTGTTTTGAAAAAGTTCCAGGTTTTGAATTCGTATTTGCAGCGCAATATTATGCATATTTAGTAAACCCTAGCACTATTTTTTTTGAAATAACGAAATAGCGGTGCTGAGTTCTTCTCGGAAATGGTTCATAATATCGGTTTCAGACTCGTTTTTGTACGTGATTTATGTTAACCAGTACAACTTTTTTTCGAACAAATAAAAAGGCGGTGCTGAATCAATAAACGTTTTCTTAAAGGAATTTTGGCTCAAGTTTTGATTTGTTCAAAAAATATTTTCCGGCATAATAGAGTACAAATCTAGTGTACAAATTCAGCACAAATGTTTTTTTTAGAAACTTTGAGAACATAATAAAATATAATGAATGATATAAAACCCAGTAAAAAGTGTTTCTTTGTTTGAGTAGGAATTTTTATTACAGTATCATTTGAGTGCATTGACATTGAGCTACCTTGGTTTACAAAAACACGAGTTAATAGTGCAAATACTTGACGAACTTCAAATAATACAACAAGTCTTCGTCTTTGGTTTGCGAATAAATTTTGCGCTTGGGAGAGGACAAAATGCAACGAGAGACATTCTTGAGTAATTAGCAGTCTTCACGCATAGATGTTCCTTCAGAAGCGATTACAAGGTCGACTTGTGTATGTGTCGACTTTGTAGTTTATGTTTATACTCGCATGGCGATGTAAGGCGAATCTCGTACAGAAGATTTCGACTTTTGAGGTACCAAGTACCAACTATCAAGTGCCAGTGCCGACGTTCTCTTAGCCAAGACTTGCATGATAAATTATTTATGGGAAAACTTTTCGACGACTACTTGTCGTTTTCTGCTACCGGAACGAATATTAAATCTTAGAATGACGAACACCTTTCTGATTTCTGATTTATCACGTTTCAAAGTGATTCACATGCATTTTGATTAGCAAAAAACGTATGAATGACTGTTGAGAAATACAAACTGTTGATAATAAATCAATCACTCGTTGTGTCATTCAATAAGCATTAATTAATTTCATGGTTAAATTATTTAAAGGCGGATTGTCAATAATCACTACATTTTGGCCTAATATGGATATTATTCTTCTTTTGTATTTTGACAATATTTGGCTCAAATTGAGTGAAACCAGTTTTTTTATATGCTCCCGCGTGAAAAAAGTTTGCATGGCTCACGCATGGCAATAAACTTG
>CAKNYM010053237.1:978813-1009607 GCA_932195095.1 Andricus curvator
CCAAGTTTATTGCCATGCGTGAGCCATGCAAACTTTTTTCACGCGGGCTGTTGTTTTCGGCCCAAGTACATATGTAGTTACTCTTGGAATTCACGTATTCCATTCACAATCTAAAAAAAAATCTTTAGATGAAGTGAGGAGCGAGAGAACAAAACGTGATAGCAGTTTATTTCTCAATATTTAAGGATGTATTGTAGTTTTAAATACATTGATAAAAATAAAATTTTAAATTGGCTATTATAATTTGTTAGACTGATAAATAAATTAAATTAAACAACTCTTTTAAATGTAATACTGTCTTGAAGTTGTTAAAAAAATGAAAATGGATTTATTCACTTTTGATTCAGCAAAGGTATATTTCACTGATTATTCATGTTCAAATGATATAAATTTACAACTTCTTGTTTATGTATGAAATCAAAAGATAATTGTATAGATGATTACTACATTTTCAATTTAAAGAATAACATTTAAATGTTTCGTGAAATTATATGTTGTAAGAGAAATATTGAAAAATATTTATGAATTTTCAACAGTGTTTACATGTTTAACAAATTTGACTTATTTACTTAATGAATCTATGAACTTCATGAATTTATTCGGTCAGACATTTATATTTTTATATTCTAGGTTTACCGAGTAAATATTTCCTTCTGTTCTTCATAAAAATTAAAGAAATGTCAGAACAATTTTTTAATTATAACTATAACAAAATTCACTGTGCGTTCGGCGAAATGAATTCTACTTGAATTTTCTATCACTTTTACTTAGACTCATTGGCATTTACTTCTAATTCTTTTTTATGCAGTTCAATTCATCTAACTTGAACCAAATTTTAATCCGCTTGAATTTAGATTAACTCAATTCAATTTCCCTGAATTCACGAATAAGCATAAATTCATACACGAATTCAGCCTAAATTCTCTCGTTATCACATTGAATTTTCTAGAAATCATCTTGTTGTATTCAATTTAATATGGCTGTACATAATAACTTAAATATAAGTATAAAGGTAAAGTAAATGGCAGAATGCCCAGAGGTAGACCGCCGAAGGAATTGTTGGAATCTGTGAATGAGACATTAATCCGAAGAGACATAAGAAGCCATAGAAACACGAGAGCTTGCATGAAAAAATGCATGGACGTGAAGGAAGCTAGAGTAGTATGCCAGGACAGAAAAGTGTGGCGACAAATAGTTTGTAAACAGAGTGACAATAGAGTGAATGACGCCTGAAACAAAGACCTTGGATACTAATGGGCCCAAGTGGGGAACCACGCATAACAATTTTGTGAGGCTCTTCATGGGGTGATCGCTAGAGCGATTGATCAGCAACCTGGGTCGGATCAGTGTTGCGGAACAAACGTGACATTTAAATAAATAACACGAGAATTCTAGGTCAATCTAAAAAATCTATACCCCCTACCTACCCCGAAAGGGAAATGGCTTAATGGTATAATAATAATAATATATTCATTCCTATTATTGCTCTGAATAGAATTTCTGCACAATGTAGCAGAAAATCTCGACCTAAATTATTACAAACTTCAAGAACAGTAGCTTCAGTGATTTCACATTGAAAGATATTCTAACAGGATGTAATCGTTCTGTGGAAAACATTTCAATTAGGAATATATTAAATTATAAGCCGTCTTTGCAAGAAAAAAGTTAAAATGAATTATTTTATAAAAAATGTATCCCTGATCTATCAATGTAATTTATCCAATTCTTCACTGATTCCAAATTTTTTATTAAATTATGTGAATTTCAATTTTAAAAACTAATAAATTCGAAAACATATATTTTTCTATTTTTTATGTTTTTATTCCATTCATAGTTTGCGTGATAGCCAATGAAAAAAACCTTATAATTAGAGGGCAAAATAGATTTTTGTATTTAAACAATTGTTGCAAAAATTATAATTTATGTAAAAAAATCAAAATCTAACAGATTTTTTATATTTATTTTGTTTCAGGTGTCAATAAACGAAAATGATTTTAATCTTCTGTGGATGGGTAACCACCCGAAGCCGGATGTCCTTCGCAATCTGACTCCATACCAAAAAGTGAATCATTTTCCAAGGTTGGTCTGATCAAAGCTTAAATCTCCCGTGAATAAGATAATATTTAAGAAAGATTCATATAAAAAACCAGTATTACTTATTTAATAAAATATCCCTTTATATTATATTTTAAATTAACTAGAAGGTCACAAATCCTTTGGCGCGGGTCAATTCCCAATTTTAGATTTATTAGTTATATATATATATATATATATATATATATATATATATATATATATATTATTTATACTTCTATGATATCTCTAAACATTTTCTTTAACATTATTTCCATATACCTTCTTCTCGTTGATTAACCTTTTATTGGCGTGGCAACGGAATCTTATTTTAATAAATAGAAAATTTTCAATTTAATCTAATTTAAATCAGATTTTTTTACTCTGAAACTAAAAATTGTTCGTATATTCTTTATTGTTTTTTCTTTCTTAATTTTTCATTGATTTTTAAGAATTTAAAAATAATATTTTATTAGGGTTGATAGATAGGTTGATAGAAGGATTGATAGATGAAAATAGAGTTTTTTCAAGAGTAGGGGATTAGAGTGAGTATTCACTATTGGGACGTAAAAATTTTTCATTTAGGTGAACAAAGGCCTATTAATTATTATATTCTTTTGGCATAAAATAATATGTGATAGTGAAAGGAATAAGAAGTGAAAGAAAAAAGGGAAGGCAGGGTAAAAGGGAAGAATTTCGGTAGATATGTTTCAAACATATTTGCTTAAATGCAAAGAAAGATATACTAAAATAAATATATTTTTTTTATCTTATCTATTCTATTAAAATAATGATAAAGTACAAAACTTGGGTCAATTTTGCGGTTTACTGCATAGATTCAATAATATAATACCCGACAATCGTTTCTAAAAAGTAAAAACATAATGTAAAATAATTTGGAACAATGTTTTCGGTTAGAGTAATATATTTAGATCAATATTTTAGAATATTTTCCAGAAAAATTATGTTAACATTATTCTGTCCGTTTTTTTGGTTGTGGTTGTATTTTTTGGTACAATCAAAATATTTAATATAGATGCGGCTGCTCGATCGAAACGCCTCTAGGAAATTATATTTATCAAGTACGTAGGTAGATACATACATTTAAAAAGTACTGTAAGTAGTTTTTATTTTATATAGATAATTTTCTAAGCTTTTCCAAATTTTATGTGTTTTTTTATTAATTATTATGTTGTTCAGAAACAATATAGTATTAAATAAAATTATTTTTTTAGTTTTTCAAAGAGTCCCGTGTTAGAAAACCGGCCTCCTAAGACGGGCCATTTGACACTTTTTTCATCATTAACATTCATTACCTTACGAAAATTTTTTCAAGTTATATGCATATGAACTTTATAAAAGAAATTCTTAGATTTTTAGTAGCGCCGCAAGTTCCTAGAGGCGCTTTGATCGAGCCGCATATTGTTCTGTGGTTTCCAAAAACATAGTACAAAATGATTTGGGTCTATGTTTTTTGTTTCGGCAGATAGAATGAGAGGCGTTGGGCATACAGAATTCGCTTCTATTATGTTATCATCACTGTAAATGATGTAATTTAATTTTTTAAACTCATTTTTGGGGAAAATAATAATTTTATCTTGTTCCATATATACCATTAAGCTATTTCCCTTTCGGCGAGCCTCTAGGGGTAAGCGTGACACTACCCGATTCGGGTAGTGTTTCTAGCTGGATAGTTTCTTGTAGTAAATAACTACAAGTGTGGGCTCACCACACCCACGGCCGCCAACAGCAACGCAGTAGTATCAGACGGTCACCCATCCAAGTACTAACCGCGCCCAACACTGCTTAACTTCAGTGATCTAACGGGAACTGGTGTTTCCAGCGTGGTATGGCCGTTGCCATACCATCCATATTTTTCTATAATAATCGGTGTGCCAATTACAAAATTTTATAAGTAAATTAAATATTTTCACTATATTTCAGAACAATTGGCAATTGTTGTTCCTATTATTATTGGAAATTAGTATTGTAGAAAAGTGTAATATATTTTTAATTCTAGTTATTTAACCAAAACTCGCCCAATTACGCTTGGAAAGTCGATCCATATCAAGCATTCTAGAAATAAACATTTTTTACTTTTGTTGATTCTTATATAATATCTACTTTAATGTAAAAAGGGGACCTCTAATTGTTATCCAAACGCTGCTCCTTTCACACAGCTCATTTGTACATAAAATGGTACCAACAGAACGTATCACAGTGGTCCATAAATGGATTTTTGCGGACGAAGTTGCCCACAGGATACATTTCTAGACCGATTCAAGATTTTTTTTAGAAATTAAAAAATTTTTTAACACTACTTTCTCAAATACAGCGACAAAATTGTTTATTTCAACGATATGATTTTTTATCTCTGAATGAATGCCTTAAATAAAGCAATTGTTAATTAGAACTCATTAGGACAGACTTAGAAATCACAAATATTCTATAATAAATTGTATTCAATTATTTAAAACAATTTATTTAAATAAATTCAGTAGTATATCAGTCTGTTATAGAAAATTTTAATTTGTCTTGGAATCTTTGTAATTTATTATTATAATGGTATTAGTAACGAAAAACTGTCATAAATTGAACATTTATAAACAAATTATAAAGTTATACAATTTTTTTAACCTATTCAGTTTCATGGGTAGACCAGTTAACATAGAAAAAAGTTAATTTTGGGATGAGAATATTTCATTGAAAGATGATTTTTCCTGAATTTTTTTAAAATTTTCTATTATTTAATCAATTTGTTTAATTATATCTGTCACGAAAAAAAACGAATAGCATCATTCGATTCTACGGGGAAAATGGCGAATAGTCAATGTGTTAGACAACTTTAGTCTCAACCCTATTTCTTATGTATTTTAAATAAACAATTACTTCGTACGACACCCGCTTACACATTTAATTATACTACATAACAAATTGGGTTTAAACATTTTATTTTTTTCAAATAAACATCATCTTGCAATTAATTATTCTCATCCCATCATTAACATTTTTACTATGTCAATTGGTCTGCCTATGAAACTAAATAGGTTTAACAAATTTTTATAATTGAATGAGTTTATAAATGTTCAATTTATGACAATTTTTCGTTTTTAATATCTTTCTAATAATAGATTACAACGAGTTTAAGGCAAAATAATTTTTTTTCTAGACTGAGTATACAAGAATTTACGTTTTACAAATTAAATACATATTTATTTAATGGAAATACAAATAGATAAATGACTATAGTCATAAAATAAGGTATAAATAAGGAGTTTATGTTGAAACATCAAATGTGAAACATGACCAAGCTCCTTGTTTGGTTTCGTCCACCTTAAATAGTGATGAATAATTAGAAAACAAGTATATGAATCGAGAGAAAGGTCGTAAGAGGTGTCAGTAAAATTGTTACTTACAGATTTTTTAATTATGATGGAATTTTTCTATTCTCTCGTTCGTGCGGGATATTGGTCAGTAGGTTAAGATGAGAGGTCAATCCTTCTGGCCTGTGTTTGTCCTGTTTATGACAGGTATCCTTTTGATTGTGATTGAGCTTCAATTTTAGAACTTCTGCACATATGCTAACTTTCAAAGGTTTAAGAAATATTATAGATACTTGACGGTAGACTGTTGACGAGTCGACTTTTTGGTCCGGAGTTTTGAGTTTCGATGGTTCTTCTATTGTTTGATTTCTGCTGCTTATGGCAAGCTTGTAAACTAGTCGTTAACTGAAGATGGTTTCTGAACTTAGGCTAGTTGTTAAGTGAAGATGATTCTTGAACTCCAACTACTAAAAGCTGATTTCTCCTTCATAATCGGCAGTATTTATATACGTTGCAGTTCTTCAGATCCACATATGGGTGAGTGATATTAAAGTAGGTTAAAGTAGGCCAAAGTTCCAATAAGCGTCTATTATCGGTCATGTGATAGAGCGGGAAAAGTCTAAATATCCAATTAGAATTGAGGAATTTAGATATTCCCATATTTGGTGAATGAAGCAGTGGTCCTAATGCACTGTATCCCTTCTTAAGTACCAAAGGGGTAAGTCGTTCTAGATGTAGTGGTAAATGTATATAAATTAGAATAACCCATCAGTGATTAGAGATCATGATTTTCCCATATTTGGACAGTGACGCAGTTGAGAAGGTGCATGTATCCCTTCCTTGATATCGAGGGGTAGGAAGAAGCGTAATAATGTGTAGGTGTAGATTCAAGGAATCTAACTCTCTATTTGTTTGCGTGGGGCTTTTTCTAAATATAGAATCGTTTTGCTATTTGTTTTCGTATTGGATATCCTCCTACAATTATCATGCTGATTATCTATGTTTGAAGTTTCCATGATGAAGATTTTAGTTTCTCACAAATATCTGGTATCTGGTGCATGGGAATGCATGATAAAGACGTAAGGATGATACAGATATGTCATGCAGGTTTCAGTATTTTTAGGCGTAGAAGACTGAAAATATAGTCAATTTTCATTATTATCTTGTTTATTGATTGATAGGTCTATAACTGGTTCGTTGTGTTAATTCCGCGAAAATTAATGCATACCGTATTTTTTGGGCTAGGGGAGAGTGGCGTATGGTGCCGCGCTCGGACTTAAATGCCTTATAAATTATGATTGAAATGTGATTTTGATGTGTGTATTTTTTAAGGTGAAGCTTACATTATCAGGGAACATATGTTATTACTCCAAACCGATTTTTAATTAGGGGTGAGTGGGGCATGGTGCCGGGCTTTGAATGAAATGTCCTATAAATTATAATTGAAATGTGATTTTGATGTCTGTATATTTTTGTGAGGAGCTCAGATTATCAGGTTACATATGTCATTACTCAAAAATTTTTTTTAACTACGTCATTATTTGATATTTAATTAATTCGTTCGTCATACATTTCGGTCAGCGTACCCCATACCATGGGGCATGGTGCCCTCATATTACTGTCGGTTTATTTTAAGAATATGAACGTTGTAGAATAAAAAGTGCACAATATAATAATTCTTGAGAGTATAATGTAACGAAAAAAAAATTACTCGAGACATGATCAACACTAAATAAATGTTTTCTCATCAATCGAATAATGTATATCGCAAAACCTCCCGGGTAAAAATATTTGGTCTTGATTTTGGCTTGGGTAAAGACCAATCCAAGACAATTCCAAGTCATTCTGTATGTCTAGCTCATGAGACGGAACCATACTATTTTTGATGTCTTAAGGGTCATCACTAATCCGCTTATAACTATATAGAATGTTCATAATATTTATCTTCATGATATTTATTGTTTATGTATTAATAAGTCTATTTATCTGCAATAATTATGTTGTTTGGATGGCGAATCTAAAAATGTTGTCCATTTTTTCCTATCTCCAACAGTTCACTAGATACTTCTAGAAAATGAAAGTTTTAATCTTTTTATGGAAAATTTTATATGCCTGCAGTTGTTGAGACGGACAGGTTCCGAATTTCTTATTTGAAAATTATTTATTACAAAATAACAAGTTTTATCGGTTGTAAAATTTTAATCCTCAGCAGATGTCAACTGTTTGGTCCTTACCTAGCTACCTGATTCCTGGAAATTGCAGGCCCTGCCCCCCATCGGCAGGGACTCCATAGTTTATAGAGGTCGGAGTATAATGGACAATAAAATTTACAAAATAAAACTTCTCTAATTTTGACCCTGGCAAATGTTAAGGCCACAAATTGGTAATATAATTTTTTTTAAGAGCAATTCGGTGTATTTATCAAGACTTTATCAAGACAAGCAAGAGAAGTCTGTATATCTCCAATGTCTAGCTGGTGAGACGGAACCATACATCATGGTCCTAAAGACATATTGAAGACATTCAAGACAAAATCAAGACGAAATATTTTTACCCGGGCTAGCTATAACCTCTTACTCCTTGAAAATTCTATTCAGCGTGTAAATATCTACAATTGCCTTTAAGAGATATCTTGTGTACCGACAAATAGCAAAGGCGCGAAAATTCAAAACAGACATTGATAAATATTCGAAATCCTATTTATTGAGTTATTGTTCAACCCATGTAATTGGGACTACCATAATAAAGAAAGAGAATTGCTTGAAGTCTGTTTGAAATGGGAACTTATGATTAGGAATGGAAATAACTTCATAACAATAAGTTTTAATATTTGTAGGTTATAACCTCAGAGTGAAGAGAATCCTTTCAAGTATATTTTGATAGAAAATTATATTTAGGAATGGAATACATAATTTTTATATTTGTAGGTTATAATCACGAATTTCACATGACTCTTTCAAAGGAATAAAACGCGAACTTTGTACTTACCGTATTACTATTAAATATAACTTCAAATCGCTTTTCGTCATTATCTGTTTTACTTTATTATTAACAACCACGAATTTTATTAGATAGAACGGACAGAACAGACATAAGGGTTAGAACAGTATTAAAATTACGAGATTCACAAGATAACTAAATTTCTGAGTTTTTCTACATTATCGATCAAATTACCGACCTGTTATCAAGCACTCTTACCATCTCCACAAAACTTTTCGGACATCATGCCCCGCATGTCATGTTGCAAGATTTTATTAATTGTAATATATTTTTATTTTTAGAACGTTTATAAAAACAATTTATGATGCCACAAGTTTAAAGAAATACTTCATCTATTAGAATCTAATATTTTCATGCTTCAAGTATATATGCAGTAAATGCTTGATTCCTGCCAAAGACTTTTCCATCTGTTTCCGTCAAAACTATTTTTTCATAATAATTCTTCTGACGCGTATTTTAATACAAAATTTTATCACATTACTATTTTTCCAACACACAGAAAGTCATTTTATGCAAGAAACTAATATGAAAATCAAAAAACGCGGGCGTTTTTTGTAATTGACACCATGCCCCACACTGACACCATACCCCACTCTCCTCTAGTTCATTATTTGACATTTAATTAATTGATGGATGTTGCATTTTAACCAGCGTACCCCATACCCAGGGGTACGGTGACCGTCATATTACTGCCGTTTATTTAAACAATATGAACATTGTAAAATGAAAATGATATAATATAAGAATTCTGGAAAGTGTAATGTGACGAAAAAAAATTACTTCAGACATTTCCAAAACTAACTGAATGTTTTCTTATTACTCAAAATAAAGTATGTGGCAAAAGCAGTATAACCTCTTACTCCCTGCTGAAATACATGGGCGCGCTGCGGCGCGGCATCATGCCCCATATGTGACGGCGCAAGATTTAATTAATTTTAATACATTTAAAATGTTTATAGGAATAAATCATGTTACCAGAAGTTTAATAAAATACTTCACCTATTAAAATCTAACTTTTTCATGGTTTCAGTGTTTCAAAATATGCTGTAAGTGCTTAATTTCAGCCAAAGACTTTTTCATCGGCTTCCGCCAAAACGGTTTTTTCATAATTTACTCTTTTGACGCGAATTTTGAAACAGAAATTGCATCAAATCACTATTTTTCTAAATAGAGAAAGCTGTTTTATGTGAAAAACTGACATGAATGTCAAAAAAATATGGGCGTTATTTGTAATAGTCACCGTGCCCCGCACCGACACAATACCCCACTCACCCCTACTGCGTTGTTCCTTTTAAATCTGGTCTTTATAACTGATCTTCATGACATAATGTTTATTTATCATAAGATTTTGGCAATAATAGTTGGGTATTGGATTTTATAGAGGTTTTTACAATATTTAAATATGATCTTTCAATTTATTGATTTATTATTGAATATGAATGTTTCATAATTATAATCGATTTGTTATAAACAATAATCATTATTATTAAAGACGCGGGGCGAGACAAAATGAACAATTCTACCGCTGTATTCGTAAAAGTATTGTTAAACACAAAAACAAATACAAGAATTGGCTCATTTACATTTGTCAGGAATTTAATGCAGAGTATTTCTAAAAAAAATTAATTGGTTAGGAAGTATATCCTGCGGACGCATTTCCTGCGAAAATTCATTTCTGGACCATCGTGCGTATGAGCGTTTACATTTGACGGAATTATTTGTTTTGACTTATGAAATGAATCACCCTGATAGAGATAGTTGAAATAAAAAATTTAATTTATTAAATTTCAGATCCTATGAAATAACAAGAAAGGATCGCCTCTATAAGAACATCGAGGCAATGCAAAGAAGCAAAGGAGTTCGAAATCTGGATTTTATCCCTCAGACGTTTCTTCTCCCTAGCGAATCAAAAGAGCTTCTTACTGCACATTTTAGGTATCGAGGTCCCTGGATAGTCAAACCGAAAGCAAGCTCTAGGGGTCGGGGAATTTATATTGTTAATAGTGTAAGATTTATTTCTACTAAAATGGACATTTTCCAAATTTAACGTTAAGTATATCCAAAATTAAAAATTTGAAAACCAAAAAAAGTGAAAAAATAAGGAAAGACGAGATAAAGGAAGGAAGTTTTCGTGGTCGTCTTCTTCTTTCCTCTTTCTTTATTCAACAGTTTTTCGATACAAATATTATGTTTTATGATTCATTTTGTCCTGTTTTCCTAGAGCTTTGAACATTTAAAAATCTTGAGAATTTGTCAATTTCATAATTCAATTACTATTACGATGAATGATAAGTGGGGGATTATATGTGATGAATTATTTTTCACTAGGGGGAATCAAAATGATCATTGAATCTTTGACTGATTAACTTCCTTTTTCTTCTTGGAATTTTTTTTTCTAGCTTTCTAGATTCTTTTATTTTGTGTAAAAGACTGTTTACATAAAAAGGGCCCACTTTGTTGGTATGAAGATATGTGTAGGGACATATAGCCGGATAAATTCCTGTCATTTTAGGCCCATAATAGACTCTATAGGTTGAGAAACAAGGCATCGTGGCATTTTGGAAGTTGGAACAAGTATAATGTCACCAGATCACGTATAGATCGACAAAGTGGGCCTTTTTCTTACGGACCATAATATATGTTAAAGAATGTGTTTTAGTGTTAAATTTAAGTGAAGTAATTTTCTTTCGACAGCCAGAAAAAATTTTGACGGATGAATCTGTGATAGTAGCGCAATATATAAATAATCCTCTTTTGGTTGACGGACACAAATGCGATTTGAGATTGTACGTGGCAGTAACGAACTACGATCCGCTTTTAATTTATCTCTACGAAGAAGGATTAGTAAGACTTGCTACTGTCAAATACGATGGAGGCAATCAGTACGTCTGGAATCCCTGCATGCATCTCTGCAATTACAGCATCAATAAATTCCACGTTGATTATGTGAAGTAAGTTTCTAAGAGTTTCCATTTATTATCCAGCAATATTGTTATCAATTAATTTCAGGACTTTTATCTACAATATTAATTCAACACATGATCTCCAAATAGAGGTTTTAATTAATCTATCTGGAAAAAGTGGTGTAACGAAATAGCCTGAAAAACTGGCAATCATTGTTGTAGAAAACCTGATTTGTTTTTTATTACTTAGAGATGTTTTACGTCCGAAATTTGAAATTTTGAAAATTAAATCTACAAATATTCCCTTCTAATAAGAAAACCCATAGGAAACCACATTTGTGCTTTTGAATACTCTTGCGTGGTTGAATTAAAAGTTTCAAATTATCTAATAAATTATTGAAAATATTATACATGTTTTATGTTAAAGCTTTTCGCTGGAAATTAGTATCCTTAAAAAATAATTTGCATATAAAATCAAAAAGTTTCGAGAACTTGAAATATAAAAAAAAATAGGTTGTGTTAGTTTTTTCACCGCAATTTAGCCTTTTTAAACAAAAATGATCATCAAGATTCCTAATTTTCAACAATTCTAGGTTATCTTAGTGCTTTACACCGGAAATGGGTATTTTTAATAATAAATTATTATATTTTAAAGATTGGTATTTTCAAACAAACAGAATTATAATTTAAACAAGATTTAGAATCTTTTAACAATTTTGGATTGTGTTAGCGTTTTTCGTCAAAAATGGGTATTTTCAATTTAAAAAAATTAGATTTCAAAGAAGAAAATTTAATTTCTAAAATTAATACATTTATCTGTCATAATAATATAAATTCAATAATTAATTATTATTATTATTATACCATTAAGCCATTTCCCTTTCGGGGTAGGCGTGACTTGCTCGGTTGGAAAATAGTATTGGGTATATGGGTGAATTGGTATATAATATATAGGTATGAGTTAGATAGGTATATAGGTGTAAAGTAGATAGGTATATGGGTGTTAGGTATATATGTTTTAGATTGATCTGGAATTCTCGTGTCATTTATTCAAATGACACGTTTATTCCGCAACACTGCTCCGACCCAGGTTGCTGATCAATCTCTCTAGCGATCACCCCAAGTGAAGAGCCTCACAAAATTGTTATGTATGGCTCCCCACTTGGGCCCATTAGATTCCAAGGTCTTTGTTTCAGGCTTCATTCATTCTATTGTCACTCTGTTTACAAACTATTTGTCGCCACACTTTTCTGTCCTGGCAGACTACTCTAGCTTCCTTCACGTCCATGCATTTTTTCATGCAAGCTCGTGTGTTCCTATGGCTTCTTACGTCTCTTCGGATTAATGTCTCATTTACCGATTCTAACCATTCTTTCGGCGGTCTACCTCTAGGCATTCTGCCATTTACTTTACCTTTGTACACTTGTTTGGTCAGTCGCTCATCTTTCATTCTTTCAAGATGACCGAACCATCTTAACTGATTTCTTTCCCATGTGTCAACTATTGTCTCTTTTGCACCACATTCTTTGAGGATTGTCTCGTTTCGGACTTTATCCATCAGTGTTTTCCCGCATATTATGCGCAGAGGTCTCATGCCGATCGCGTTAATTTTACTCCTGTCCTTTTCTTGACATGTCCATGTTTCGCTACCGTATAGTACAGTCGGTATGAATATAGAATTATGTATGGCCATTTTAGCTTTTTTTGATATGTTTTTATTTGTTAGGATGGGCCCTGTTCTACCGATAACCTGCTTACCCTTATTTATGCGCCTATCTAACTCCCCATCTATTTTTCCGTCGCTAGTGAATAGACTACCTAGGTATACGTACTTGTCAACTTGTTCTAATCTCTCATCATTTAGGACAATGTTGCACATTGTTTTCTCACTCTTTCCCTCAAACACCATGATTTTTGCTTTATTTACGTTAATTTTGAGTCCCATGTCCTTCATGCTTGTATGAAGTTTATTCAACATTCTTTGCAAGTCCTCGACTGATTCTGCCATAACAATCTTGTCATCTGCGAAAGCTAACCCACGTACCTTAACTGTTTGGAGATCTACACCTTCTTCGTCGAAGAGTGCAGTTCTTAGACACTTATCCATGAATATGATAAATAGCCACGAGGACATAACGCATCCTTGTTTCACGCCTTGCGTAATATCGAACCAGTCACTCAGTTTCCCGTTTACCCTTACGCTCGCTTTACTACCTGTATATATTGTTTTTATTGCTTGCAGGAGCCCTCCATTTACTCCGTATTCTTTAAGAACTTCCCAAAGTTTACTTCTATTTACCGTGTCAAATGCTTTTCTTAGGTCAATAAATGCACAGAACACTTTTTTTCCTACTCTCAAGCTTTTTTCTGTGATCTGTCTTAAGCTAAATATCTGATCTGTACATGATCTTCCTGGCATAAATCCACTTTGGACTTCCCATATTTTTTCTTCTGTGATTTCCATTACCCTACGAATAAGTATTTTTGAGTATATTTTACTTACGGTACTTAGTAGGCTGATACCTCTGTAATTGCTGCAGTTGCTTTTGTCTCCCTTTCTTTTGTATATTGGTACGATAATCGCTTTTCTCCAATCGTCTGGGACTTTTCCTGTCTCGATACACAAATTTATCAATTCTCACAACCTGTGAGGCATGTACTCGCCACCGTATTTAAGCATTTCAGCGCTAATACTATCTGCACCAGCAGCCTTACCGTTTTTCAAATTCTTTATTATGTCTCTGACCTCAGTGACACAGACTTTTTCAATTGGGTTTTCTAATGCATTATGTTCTATGTCGCAGTTTTGTTGTCCTATATCTTCACCTCCTAATAGTTCTTTAAAAGAGTCTTTTAAAGCGTTTACTATCCCGTCTATATCATATAGCATTTCACCTTTGCTGTTTCTCATGCTAGCAAACTCTGTACTTTTACTTTCCTTCAACTGTTTATATAGTAGTTTCATTATTCCTCCAAAGCCGTTTTGTATTTTGTTCTCTTCTTCTGTTCTGATTTTCTCTTTACTCTCTTTGACTAGTCGTTTAACTTTCCTATTTTTGTGTCTGTAATCATTCTTGAGCCTATTTCTCTCATCATCGCTAAGACCTGTCATGTTCAGCGTTTTTTTGTGCGATTTTTCTTTTTCGGCTGCCGCAATTTCATCATTCCACCACGCATCGCCAGACTTTCTCCCTACCACTGCCGTACCACACACTTCAATCGTACTTTTAACAATGGTATCCCGTAATAAAGACCACGCGCCCTCTATATCTTTATTCCTTTCAAGCGGCTCCCAAATTGCCTTATCTATGCGTTCGTTTATCTTATTCTGAAAATCTATTCGCAATTCCGGTTTCTGTAAATCTTCAACCCTGATTCGCGTTTGTTTCGTTTGTTTGGTTCTCTTTGTTCTCCATCCCCGCCCTAAGTTCATTCTGGAGACTAAAAGGTAATGATCAGTATTGCATTCGGATCCCCTCATGACTCTTGTATCTACAACTAGTTCTCTTAGTCTTTCATCTGCAATAACGAAGTTAATTATACTGTGGTTATTTCCTTTACACCAGGTGTAAGTGTGGATCATTTTATGTCGAAACCAAGTATTTGTAACAAATAGGCCCTTTTCTAAGCATAAGCTAACTAACTTTTCCCCGTTATAATTTTTTCTTGGATCCCCAAATTTACCTAGTACCCTTTCTGTATCTGTATCCTGACGTTGAACGCCGACCCATCCGTTCATATCTCCTAATAGAATTATTCTTTCACCGTGATCGCAAGTACTTATTGTGTCATTTAAAGTGTCCCAGAAGGCGTCTTTGACTTCTCGCGGTTCACTGTCAACTGGGGCGTAGCACGCTATGATAAATAACCTTCTGATTCCTACCTTCATTCTAGCCCACAACAATCTGGGAGATACAAAATCATGATCTTTGAGATGCTGTCTTGCTTTTTCATTCATAATTAAACCGACCCCTTGACTACGATTTGATTCACTATCTACTCCTGACTATATTTCAAAACCGCCTTTCAACACCCCATTTTCTATCTTTCTACTTTCGCAACCCTTTTTCTTCGTCTCAGGTACACATAAAATATCTAGTTTCCTTGCATGCATAGTTTCTCAGTAATTTTAATTCTTTAATATTTACATAATAATAATAATCTTCTAATTATAATTAATAATATATTTATAAATAATAAATAAAATATTTTTTATATTAAAATTTTTTAATTAGTTGAATATAATCATTTTAAAATTTTTCACAACCATCCCTATCCGACTCCCAAGCTTTTGCATGGGAGAGCGCAGCTGCGGATTGTACAAAGTTTAAAACTATCTTTTATGGGATGATAATGTGAATAATTAAAAAAAAGTTGTTTTTTTTACTTAAAAATAAATGTTGAATGCATTACAATAGATTAATAGACTTTTAATAATAACATTTAGGAAAAAATATGAGAAAGTAGTCATAGCGATAGAGAAAGAAGTTTAAAATATACATATAGTTTTCTACACAGTGTCGAAGTATTATAAAAATTAAATAAATTATTAATAAATGATAATAATGTAATTAATTGATAAAATAATTCACCTAGAAATATAGTTTCAAAATTAATTTACATAAGTAAAGAATAACACAGGCCGACACAATTTGTACCCAAAGACCGGACAATATAACACGATCAGCAATTTCTTTGCTAAAAACTGCTAACGCCATCGTTTAGTACTCCTTTTTATCTTCCATTTCAATTTTTGATCATCCCGAAACGATTTTTTCCCCCGAGATATCGCACATTAACCATTTCAGTTTCTCTTCGCCTTCTTTTCTAGTTTTTCATTCTGGAACTGAAATGATTAATGTGCGATATCTCAGAGAAAAAAAAATCGTTTCGGCATGATCAAAAGATGAAATGGAAGATAAAAAGGAGTACTAAACGATGGCGTTAGCAGTTTTTAGAAAAAAATCTAATCTTGTTATATTGCCTCAAATATGGCTAAAAATGGCCATTTTTGAACTTTTACGTTATGATATCTCACAAACCTGACTTATAGGAAAAATTTAGACAGAGGATTCGTTTTTAGGACACCAAAATCCTTCGGGGTCACATAGTCCGGTCTTTGGGTACAAATTTTGTCGGCCTGTGTTATTCTTCACTTATGTAAATTAATTTTGAAACTATATTTCTAGGTAAATTATTTTGTTAATTAATTACATTATCATCAATTATTAATAATTTATTTAATTTTTATAATACTTCGACACTGTGTAGAAAACTATATGTATATTTTAAACTTTTTTCTCTATTGCTATCAACACTTTCTCATATTTTTTCCTAAATGTTATTATTAAAAGTCTATTAATCTATTGTAATGGATTTAACATTCATTTTGAAGTAAAAAACAACATTTTTTTTAATTATTCACATTATGAACACATAAAAGATAGTTTTAAACCGAGTACAATCCGCAGCTGCGCTCTTCCATGCAAAAGCTTGGGAGTCGGATAGGGCTGGTTGTGAATCTTCTTTGAAATCTAATTTTTTTAAATTGAAAATACCCATTTTTGACGAAAAACACTAACACAATCCAAAATTGTTAAAAGATTATAAATCTTGTTCAAATTATAATTATGTTTGTTTGAAAATACTAATCTTTAAAATATAATTTATCATTAAAAATACCCATTTGCGGTGTAAAGCACTAAGAATTTAATTTACATTAAAATTAAATTTTAATTAAATCAAAATTAAATTTTATTTAAATTAAAATTAAATTATAATAAAAATTTAATTACAATAAATAAACATTTCAGTCCATAAAAATGTGAAAAAGTCGATTTTTTATCAAATCTGTAGCCATTGGCAAATAATGTTTTGGCAAATTAATAATCATCCAATGGACTCCCAGTAGGGAATTTATGAAAAAACAAAAATCTTAACTTTGATTTATCTTCTTGTTATACAAGAAACATTAGGCTTGAAAGAAGATTTACAATCTGAAACAGTTTTTCGTTATGTTATCTTAGCATTTTTCATCTAAAATCGCTGTTGTTAAAAAAAAATTAGCTCTCAAAGAATATTTACAATATTGGAAAAGTAATAGGGTATGTTAGCTTTTTTCACATGAAATCGGTTATTTAAAACAAAAATCATTTGAATTCATCTTAAAAAATTAAACTTGCAGTTTTTAACAACTTGAGGTTACGTTAGTGTTTTTCGTCGGTTATTGGTATTTTTGAAAAAAAATGCAAAGGTTTGATTGTCTATGTATTTTACAAAAATATGATATAATAATTTTCATATTCACGCTGTGCCAGAAGAGTACCATCTGAATAAAATTGCTACGTGTTAAAAAGTATAAAATACAGCATTGCTATCTTTAAAATGAATTTTCTAGCTTTAATTTGTTATGTAATACTTTCCCCACTTTTTCATTATTTTTCAATATTACGTCTTCAAAAGTTTTTGTATCCACCTCGTACTGGTTTCCCCTAAACTAAAAAATCACGTTTTTTCACAATTTCAAAATGTAATTGCAATTTCTATATCTTGAATAGATCTTAGAAAATTAAAAGAATTTCTCCGAGCTTCATTATTTCAATATTGATATGAAATTCTATAATAAGATGTTACGAATTCTAATAAAATTTAAATGTTTAACGCTTAATGTTAAAAAAACGAATAATGCCCTAAATATTGAACGTCTCTGAAAGTTCCAAAAAAAGGAGGAAAAAAAGGGAAATGGGTTAAATTAAAATAAATGATGATAGTTTTAATTGTTGGAAATCATGGCATTTACAGAGGAATATGCATGAAATAATTATATTTTCTTAATTCGTGGTGCTGATAAATAGTACTCTATCAAATTAAATGATACTGTTCCACTTTTTCTCTAATCCTCAATCTAATTTATATTACAGAATAAAAATGAATTGACTTAAATTCTAAGAGGTACTTAATTAAAGCAAAAATTGATCTGGATTCGAGTAAAATTTATCTGAATTTAAGAAAATAACGTATGATTAAGTTCTGAAATTCAGTCATTTACTTTCTTAAATTCAGACAAGTTTTCCTTGAATTAAAGTTCATTTCTGATTTTCAAGCTTAAGCTTTTTAAATATTCTATTTTACTGTGTGAATATTATTTTATATAATTTTATTATTCTGGAAAAATGCAAAGCCCAAGAAAGCTTGTCGGGCTCAAAGCGCGCCCTAATTATTTCTAATATGTTAAACATTTCTATAGTTAAAGTGTTTTGAGTTCTGAAAGCTTTAAATAGATTTGTTTACTAAATTATGGAGTTTAGAAAAATTCTCTGAAAAAGAGACATCAATAATTGTTCAAAGTTTTATCTCTTCTTTTTCATCAATTAAATATCTTAGAAAATGCATTATCTATTTTCTCAATCACCTGCACTATTCTTATGAATATATGAATTTTATCTTCTAGAAACGAAGATCCGGATGCGGAAGATGTTGGGCACAAATGGACATTGTCGGCTCTGCTTCGACACTTACGTTCCACTGGTCAAGATACGGAATTGCTGATGCAGCAGATAGAGGATATCATAATAAAATCTATTCTTGCCACAGCTTCTGGTATAGTCAGCGGAATCAAGCAATTTGTGAAGCATCCGGACGCTTGTTTTGGTAACTTTTTACCTCTTTCGCAATAAACTTTTATTCAGAATTTATTATTATTATTATTAATGCTAAAATTGACTTTCTTAATCAGTTGTGAAAAATAACTTTTGCTGGCTTCTCCATCAAATTTTTTTTTAGGCATCAATCGTTCATAACTATATATAATTCAAAATGTTAGGTTTTTATTAAAATTTAACCATTTTAAACGGAACAATCTCAAATTCATACATTCAATATTTTACAATTTCAAATTGAAGTATTTTAAAACTGAAGACCTGTAAAATTGGACGATTTAAGAATTAAGCTTTTAAAATTCAGAAACTGTAAATTAAAGAAAATTCAAATTTCCCCGAAAATTATGAATTTAAAAATAAAGCTTTCCAATGAAAAAAATCTTTTTAATTAATTGATTTTTATTTCCAAGCTTTCATAATTGGACAATTAATTAAAATTTAATAATTTAAATTTCAATAACTTGAAACTAAAGTAAAGTTAAATTTCAACTAGGTATTTCAAATTGTCTCAATGATTACAAAAGTAAAATTTGATATTGGAAAAATTGAACTATAATAAATTCAAAGCTTTCAAAATTATAAAAATGAAGGATCGAAAATAAATGAATACAATGCATTAATATCTTTAAAAGTTCCCATTTAAACTTTCAATCAAAAGATGGAACAAATTTATATTTTCAACTTTGTAAACGAAAACTATAAGTTTTAGTTATTAAATTTATATTCAATTTAATATAATAATTTTAAACTATAGCTTTTAGAATTAAATACTATTGAATTAGTAACATTCAATATTTACTCATTTGTTGGTTGGATTTCAGAAAAACATGTTTTTCCGCCCCAAAAAAGTTTCCTCCTATGCTTAATTTGCTGGTTTAATACATATAAAGGGTTGCAGTACAGAAGTACATAGATAATTAAAATTTTGATTGAAAATGGTTTTATTTTATTAAAAAATTCTTAAAAACCCAAATACACATTTTGGTGAAAGAATTTTTTCGAAATCTCATTTTTTGATACAATATCTTTCTTTTTAATAATAATAAAAGTGCAGTTAAAATGTTAACGTAGTAATAGTTCTTTTCAATGTTTTAGTATTGATATTTCTTGCAATTATTATCATTCAATGAAAAACAATATATTTTTTTTTTCTTTTTTTTTTCGGTTTTTTAGCAAAAAATGTTTGTCATACTGTGATATCGCGATCTTCAATTTTGATTTTTTCAGAGCATTCCATGGCCGATAGAAAAATTATTTTCAAATCTACCCTAGTGAAATTTTTTAAAAATTATATTTTATTATTCGCGCTCAATATTTCACGCGTATAAAACAGAAGCTTTTAAAAATTTTCAATTGAAAATTTTGTAATTAAAAGCCGTTAAACTCTAAAATTTAAAATTTTTAACTTTTATACGTTGTACAATTCAACATTTGTTTTGAAATCTCTTTAAATATTTTCTTAAAAATTGGTTAAACAAAAATTATTTAAAAATTTTCCAGGAATCTAATCAAAATTTTGCTATTATCTTGGAACTCGAATTGTTCAAAAAAAATTTCGAAAATCCTGCAAGATTAAAAAAATTGTCTTAAAATCTTCGACATTCTATTTTGAAATTTTTGGAAATCAGTTTAAATATTCTTTTACGATTAATTTTTCAAAGAAAAAAATCATTTTTATTTTTTCTGGGAATTTTGATGAAAAATTTGTATTCTTATGGAACCTTTCAAAATTCTTAAAAGGCTTCTAAATTTTTTGTTCGAAATCTTCAAAAATCGATATTTTGTTAACATTTTTCTGAAATATTTTCAAGTCTTACATTATTTTGGAATCTTTTAAAAAACTCTAAATATATTTTAAACTTCCTAGAATTTTTTTAAAATTAATAATCGTTCAGTTGTTATTTATTAAGAAAAAATTGTTTATTCTTTTTAAATATTCAATTAGCATTAATTTTTCAAAATAAAAAATCATAAAAAATTTACCCAGCAAATCTTAAGAAGATGTTTTAATTTTGTATACCTTTAAAGATCCTTAAAATGCTTCAAAATTGTATTCCAAAAGCTTCAAAATTTTGTTCCAAAATCTTCAAAATTTTGGCTTTTTAATAAGTTTGATATTATTTTAAAGATAAACACTTTTGATTCAATACGGAACTGAAGTTAGGTGCATTTCTAACAATTAATATGCTCTAATTTAATAAAATCCATCGCTGTTATTATTAATGCAACAGTGATGACTGTGTCACTGAATGTTAATATTTTGCAAAATAAACTTATACACACTTTTAAATAAGGGTTTTTTCATTTAAATGCATTTTCAAATCTGAATTCATTTACATTTTTACATTTATGCGGATTCTAATAGTATTGTTTGTAAAAATGTATATTTTTTTGTTTATATTTGTAAATTTTTACAATAAACTACCAATATTCACAACATAATTTTAAGTACAGCTTCCCAATATTTCTACTTTGGTGAAGTCTTGTATTTTTTTGTAGAGATTTGTAATTTTCTACAATAATTTACGTAGAATCAAAAGTGTTTTTATGACGTCAAACACCAGGAATAAAAAAATGTAAAATCCTGCAGTTTTATGTAATACCTTGTAGATTTTTACAACAAAGTACAAAAAATATTAATAAAAAGTTATACAAAGGCCGTAGCAGGATAAGCATGGTCTGGGTGCCCCCGCATGGATTTGCTTCATATTTAGGAGATAAGTTTCTTTCATTATGAAACTAATTTACCCGAAGTGCCAAGTTCAAAAAAAATTTTTTACAAAAATTATAAATAAATTTTGAAAAATTAAAAAAATCAATTTTCTCAAAATTGGCTCAACCGTTTTTGATGGTTCAAATATATATTATAGAAGGTACTAAGACAATTAAAAAAAAAATTGACACCTAATTCCTTTCAGGAGAAGGGTGTGAAAAAAATTATTGTAATTTTGTAACCATTTTTTTTAAATGAAGTACTTCTTGCACACCTACCATTTTTTGCCTATATCATGCTCACATTCAAGGCTCCAAAATATATTTTTGCGGAAATGATCACAGCATTACTTCATAGTTTAAAAAAATAAAAACTACTTATTGGCCCCTCACATGTATGCAATTCCATGAGAATGAGGGGCCAACTTAAGTTTCAGCTTATGACGCAATAAGTTATACTCAATGGTATAATAAAAACCAGATGCAACAGCATTATTCAATGTCAATTCACAGTGTGAATTGATTAGAATTAGATAGAAAAATACTTCTCTTCGTTTACTGCTGACATTCGCCAAACTAATTTCATGTCTGCCCAGGATGCACCACGTGGAGGTTGTCAGTCAGATTAGCATCCCTTACTTTATTTACAGTTGTAAATAAAGTAAGGGATGCTATTCACCTTGTAGGTTAAATATACAACTATTTGGTTAAAAAATTAACTATTTTGTCGAAAATTTAATTATTTGGTTAAAAATTCCACTGTTTTGATGAACATTTGTCCTTTTGGATTGAAAATTCATCTCTTTTGGTAGAAATTAAATCTTTCTTGTTTGAAAATAAACTTTTTTGTTGAAAATTCATTTTTAGGTTGGAAATTCAACTATTTAGTTAAAACTTTAACTATTTTGTTAAAAATTATTTTTTGTATTGAAAATTCTACTAATTTGTTGAATCATTTTTGGTAAAAATGTCATCTTTCTTGGTTAAAAAAAAGTATTTTTTAATTTCCTTTTTAGGTGATAAATTTGTCTTTCTTGGTTGAAAATAATCTTTTTGGTTGAAAATTCAACTGTCTTCAAAAACATTCGTCTTTTAGTTTTGAAATTCAACTATTTGCTTGAAAATTCAAAGGCTTTTATTTTTAATCTTTCTTGTTTGAAAATTCAACTGTTTGGTTTTAAAATGCACTTCTTTTGGCGTGAAGTTTATTCTTTTTTGTTTAAAAATTCGACTATTTTGTTGAAAATTCAACTATTTTGTTAAAAATATAATTATTTGGCTGAAAACTTGATTATTTAAAAAAAAGTTAATTTCGGTGTCGAAACATCTTTTTTGTTGTTGAAAATTCAAGTGTTTTGTGAAAATTTCGTCTTTATCAATAAAATAATTAGTTTTTCTGGATTGAAAATTAATCATTTTTGTAAAAGTGACATCTTGGTTAAAGAAAATGTTATGGAAACTTATAATTTATTGTTAATTTTGTACTATTCTACAAGAAAATACAAGAAAACAGTTGTAGATATGTTGTACTTTCTTGTAAACATGTTTTCCATCAGCGTAGATTCTGATTTGTTTCAAATTATGATTTAATTTAAAGACTCTCATCAAATGTTCCATTTTATTACTGATAGAAAATTCTAGATTTTAATATTGGTTAAAAATTGAAAAATTTTGTTAAAAAGTCAACAGTTTTTGTTTGATGTTCAAATTTTTTTGTTTGAAAATTCATCCACTTGGTTGAAAATTCACTTTTTCAGGTTGAAAATTCTAGTCTGGTTCAAAATTTACAGTTGTAAATAAAGTAAGGGATGCTAATCTGACTGACAACCTGCACGTGGTGCATCCTGGGCAGACATGAAATTAGTTTGGCGAATGTCAGCAGTAAACGAAGAGAAGTATTTTTCTATCTACTTATAATCAATTTACACTGTGAATTGACATTGAATAATGCTGTTGCATCTGGTTTTTATTATAACATTGAGTATAAGTTATTGCGTCATAAGCTGAAACTTAAGTTGGCCCCTCATTCTCATGGAATTGCATACATGTGAGGGGCCAAAAAGTAGTTTTTATTTTTTTAAACTATGAAGTAATGCTGTGATCATTTCCGCAAAAATATATTTTGGAGCCTTGAATGTGAGCATGATATAGGCAAAAAATGGTAGGTGTGCAAGAAGTATTTCATTTAAAAAAAATTGTTACAAAATTACAATAATTTTTTCACACCCTTCTCCTTAAAGGAATTAGGTGTCAATTTTTTTTTTAAATTGTCTTAGTACCTTCTATAATATATATTTGAACCATCAAAATCGGTTGAGCCAATTTTGAGAAAATTGATTTTTTTAATTTTTCAAAATTTATTTATAATTTTTGTAAAAATTTTTTTTTGAACTTGGCACTTCGGGTAAATTAGTTTCATAATGAAAGAAACTTATCCCCTAAATATGAAGCAAATCCATGCGGGGGCACCCAGACCATGCTTATCCTGCTACGGCCTTTTTGAATTATAGAAACTTATAATTTATTGTTAATTTTGTACTATTCTACAAGAAAATACAAGAAAACAGTTGTAGATATGTTGTACTTTCTTGTAAACATGTTTTCCATCAGCGTAGATTCTAGATTTTAATATTCTAAAAAACTCGTTTTTTAGAATATTGAACTTTGATTCGGAATTTATTTTCGATGAGAATGATTTAAAAAAAGGAGAGAATTGAAACTAACTTCTCATTTGCATCGCTAAGAGTATGAACTTTTATATTATAGAATTGTTCGGATTTGACATCCTGATCGACGATACTTTAAAACCCTGGTTGCTGGAAGTAAATTTGACTCCGTCTTTGGGATGTGACTCTCCATTGGACGTGAGAGTGAAATCTGCTTTAATCGCGGACCTGCTTACCCTTGTCGGCATCCCCGCTGTCGATCCTATCCTTCGACCTCAGGCTGCGAGTCGCAATAAATTTAAAAGTCCTACTAAAAGAATGACTAGTGTAAGTCCCAATTTTCACTTTTTTTTAGCTGAAGAATAAATTCGAAATTGCAAGCAAATGTAATTGATTATGTATTTTAGTATAGAAGAGTTCACTCAGCTGAGGCTCTACCTCAGAAGAAGAAAACTACCTCAAAGAATTCGTTGAATAAAACGGGCCTTACTTCTGAACAACAGCGAATAGTTGCTTCGGCTAAGGCGCAATTTGAACGCAGGGGTGGCTTCGTGCGAATTTTTCCAAGCCCAAAGTCTTGGGAAATGTACGCCCAGTATTTGGGTGAGTTTCGTGCATTTACAGTTATTTTTAGGAAGGATTTTAATTCACCACGTCTACGGTCTTGAATAATCCCTTGTTAGTTAGAATTACATTTTTCGGTATATTATCAGTAAGAAACCATCACCAAAGTTGATTACAAATAATTATTGCTAATTTAAACATTTTTATTTGGCAAATGGAAGCATTTCAAAATTGAAAAATGTAATATTCTAAGCATTCAAAATTGAATTATTCAAATTTATATTTGAATAATTTCAAATTAAGAAGATTAAATTTGATTCGATAAGCTTGAGCTTGAATCTCCTGAAAAATAAAAAATTTCTAATAAAAAATGTTTTAAATGGATAATATTTTGAATTTGTCCAATTTCAGTTTGTAATTCGTAATTTATTCAGAAAGCAGGCCTCGCACACTATTTGACACTTTTTTAAGGCGTTATATGACTCTCTTTTGTTACTATTTCGAAAAAAATTACACTAAAGACACTATTTTTAAATCAAAAACACGAATTTTCAACCAAGAAAGACTTTTCAGTCAACAACGAAAAAAAATGTCATTAAAAATGTTGAATTTTTAAGCCAAAAACATGACCTTTCAACAAAACAGTTGACTGTCCAACCAAATAGTTAAATTTTCAACCTGAAATATGAATTTTCAATCAAGAAGATTAATGTTCGACATAAAAAGATGAATTCTGAACCAAATACATAAGTTTTTAACTAAATAGTTGAATTTTAAACCAAGAAGAATAATTTTCTACTAGAAAAGAATTTTCAACAAAATATTTACATACATTTTTAACCATAAAGTGGAATTTTCAACCAAAAATATTAATTTATTACAAAAAAGACGAATTTTTATCAAATCACGTAAATTTTCAACTAAATACTTTGAAAAATGGATGTGATGTTAGTTCAAATTTTATTTGATAAATTTTCAGTTCATTTATTTTTTTTCATTTATAAATTTTTTAAAGTAAATCGTTGAATTTCCAAACCAAAAAAGATCAGTTTTTAAATAAAAGTGTAGCAGTTAAATTTTCCTTGATAAGAATTTTCAATGAATAAACGAATTTTCCACAAGACGCTTTAATTTTTCATCACATTGTTGAATTTTCAAGCTTTTAAGAAGAATTTTCTATAAAACAGTTAAATTTTCAACCCGAGAATATAAATTTTTAACAAGAAAGTTAATTCACAACCAATAAGTTGAATTTTTAACAAAATAGATCAATTTTTAGTTTAAAAAATTACTTTTTAACGAAAAAAACGACATTTCAACTAAAAACTTATGAATCTTCAACTGAAAAAATGAACTTTCAAGAAAGTAGTTCAACTTTCAACCAAGTAGTTAAATATCTAACCTCAAAATATGAATTTTCAACGAAAAATATAATAGTTTATATTAAAAAAAAAGATTTTAATAAAAAATATTTAATAAACCGTTGGATTTAACCAGCAAGGATGAATTTTCAACAGAATACTTGATTTTGAACGAAGAAAATGGATTTTCTACCAAAAAGACGAATTTTGAACAAAATACATAAATTTTTAACAAAATAGCTGAATTTTCAACCAAGGAGATTAATTTTCTACCAAAAAAGATGAATTTTGTAAAAAAATTGCATGCATTTTCAACTGAATATTTTGAGAAATGGATGTGATGTTAGTCCAAATTTTATTTGATTAATTTTTAGTTTATATTTTTTTTATTTCTAACATTTTTCAACTAAATATTTGAATTTTTTAACCAAAAAGACCAATTTTTGACCAACAATGGAGTACATAAATTTTCATTAAGGAGAATTAATTTTCGACTAAAAAACTTCGTTTTAAACCAAACTATTAAAGTTTTTACCAAATAGTTTAATTTTATATCAAATTGTTGAATTTTCAAGGCAAAAAAAACGCAGTTTCCATAAAACTGTTGAAATTTCAACTCGAGAATATGAATTTTCAAGAAAAAAGGTAATTTACAACCAATCAGTTGAATTTTTAACAAAAAATTAAATTTTCAGTTTAAAAAACTACTTTTTAACGAAAAAAAAACTAATTTTCAACTAGAACTATGTATCTTTAACCAAAAAAATTAACTTTTAAGAAAGTAGTTCAACTTTCAACCAAGGAGTGGAATTTTCAACCAAAAAAAGACGAATTTTGAACAAAATACATACATTTTCAACATTAATTGAATTTTTAACCCAAAGAAGATGTATAGTGAATTTTTAACTAAAAAAGATCAATTTTCTAACAAAAATGAAATGGCTACAATTTCAGTAAAAAAAATTAATTCTCAACAACAAAATTTTCAACAAAACAGTTAAATTTTTAAGTAAAGAAATTAATTTTTAACTAAAATAATGGATTTTCAAACACAAAAATGAATTCTCAACCCAATACTTGAATTTTCAATCAAAAAGATGAATTTTATATACAAAAAGAAGACACATTTTCAACAAAATAGATGAATTTTCAACAAAATAGTTGAATTTTCAGCCCCAAATTTAACTAAAATAATGAATCTTCAACCAAAAAAATGAATTTTTAACCAAATAGTTGAATTTTTAACTCAAAAGATGAATTTTGTACCAAAAATTATTAATTTGAACAAAATACATGAATTTTCAACCAAAAAGGTGAATTAGTCGCCAAGAAGATTAGTATTCTACTACAAAAGACAACGTTGCAACAGAATACATAAATTTGTAAACAAATAGCTGAATTTTTAACTGAAGAAGATGAATGTTAAACCAAACCTGTACTATTTAAAATTTTAGTTCAAAAAAATTAATTTTGAACAATAACAAATTTTCAACAAAATAGTTCAATTTTGAACAAAAAAAAGGGTTTTCAACTAAAATTATGAATCGTCAACCAAAAAAGAAGAGTTTTTAACAAAGTAGTTTCACTTTCAAGTTTCAACCAAGTAGATCAAGGTATAAAGAGAAGCTCAAATTTTTAATAGAGCTAGCAAAAGTTAACCGTTTGTGTTAAGTTTTGATTGTCAAAACTATTATTTAAATGTAAATAATGCAATGAAAATATATAAAAGCGGTTATTTTTCATTTATTGTAAAAATAACATTTTGACTGTTAGTTAATAATAAAGTTACTTAATTGTACTCATGTCAAATATAAATTGAAATACTGTTGTATGCGTCTGTCTGAATTAAATAAAATGGTACAATTATAGAACTTCAATTATTCTAAGATTCATCATGCACATAAATGTTACATTATTCTTACTGTTGTACTTTAAAAATAAAATAATTTATTACATTTATGTGACAAATATGTCTAGGAAACGTGGTAAATGGAATCTTACTATTATTATATAGTATAAAATATTATAGCTACTATTAATAGCTCATCCGAAAATACCTTGAAAATGTATTTTTTATGTTTTTTTAAATAATAAATAAATATAAAATAATCTTCTAATTTTAAAGAATTGTAAATAAATGAAGAAATTGTGTCATTCATATTGAATTTACTGGAATTTTATCGCTATAATGAAGAAACTTTTGTAAATCAAATGCGTTTTCAAATAATATAAGATTTTCTGCAAATTCTATAATAAAATGTTGGAAAGGGTAATCAGTGCGCGCGTTTTTGTTTTTGAGGACTTAAAAATAGTGTCTCAAACGAATATTTTGACCTCTTGATCCCGATTTACTCAAAAACTCAACTTCTTAGAGCATTTTGGTCAACGAATTCGTAATCTATGCAAAAAATTCTATAAGAATAATCACCTGTAAATGTTTAAAGGACAGAAAAAAGTTTCAAAATTTCAAACAGTGTGATTTAGAGAATTTTATTGAGTTGATGAGATAAATTCAACAATCTTAAATGTAGTAGAAGCATTAAAACTTCAACAATTTTAAATTAGAAGCGTTATATTTTTAAATTTTAGGCACATAAAAGGGAACATTTTTTTAAACCATGAGAAACGGACAGTTTCTAATTCTAATCATATGAGTTGAAAAAACGTAGTAAATTCCTATTAAGCAATTTTTAATATACCTGAAGTTTTGAAATTTCAAATCGGAATATTCAATAATTTGAAGTCAACTCAAAATTTAGTTTTTTAACTTTAAAGTGATCAAAATTGAACAAATTAAATGTTAAGTGTTCAAAACTTTAGGAGGCATTAAAAATGGTATAATTTTCAATCTAAACTTTTACAGAACAATTTGTTGTCTTTTTTAAATACCTATAAAAATGGTTGCTTACGAATTTTAATGAAAACTGCGAATATTTCTTATTCTTCCTATTTTTTTGCTGCGTTCTTCTATGATATGAATTTGTGCCAACAGATTGACAAAGAAAACTAAAGAATATGCTTTGCAGTTTTCACACATTCGAAAATATGGTAGCGTTTATACCGTTTACGACGCTAGATGGCACTAGTAGTAAAACCGGTGAGCAAAACGCAGTGAGCAAACCGCCCATTTGACCTCTCGTATTGAATAATATTTTTCTTTACAAATTACAATGCGAAACCTGAGTTTGTCTACCGTTTACAGACATCGAATATATTATAAAGACAAATGACTAACCCAACTTCACCCAGAGCGATGTCGACATAGTGAGCAAAATGTTTTGGTAACAATGGAGAGAATTTTGCTCACCGGTGAAAGAATTTTGCTAACCGATGCTGGGGATTTTGCTCATCGTAAAGAAAACCAGTAATGAAAATTGTAAAAGGGCGGCAAATTATAGGGTTGTCTGAGTCTTAAATCCGGCTATAATGACCGACAAATTAAAGTCTAGAAACTATGCTTTTATCAGAATTTCTGTTTTTTGACTCAATGAAGTTCACTGTGTTTTAAATATATGAAAAAAATTGCATTATTTTTAATTGCTGTGCAAATACGCTTTTATAGATTTTTATCAAATTCACACTGATAATCTGTATTCGATAATTTTAAAACAATGCTTTTCCTTTCAGATCCAATAACAGGAATACCAGTTGTTGCGGATCCTTTGGGTCCAGGAAGAGTGCCACAGCACATTAACACGAATCACAATCTGATGCTTCATGAGCAGCTATTTCCAGCAGCTAGTCGCATAACAGGTTTCATAATTCCGGAAGTCAAGCTAGATAGGCTATCCAGGTGAATGGATTCAGAAAATAATCATTATTTAACAGATATTTGTCACTTATCTGACTCGGGGTTTTAACGTATTAACAAATAATTTTTTCAGATACGAGAGGTACGAACGTGCGCTTCTAAAAGGCCACAAGGAAAGTTTGGATCGAGGAGACAGCAAAGAGAATATCGATATTGATAGTCAAAAGTACAAAGCTCAAGTAATGAAATTAATGCAAGAAGGCAACAAATTAAGGTACTGAATATTCAATTCTAGAGACTTGATATTATTTATTTCTAACATTCTTTAACAACTTTAAGAATCGGAATTTTGAATTTATTTTGTGGCAAGTTTGATAAATGAAGCTTAGAATGAGACAGAAATATCTATTTTTGATATCCTACCTGGTGGAAAAAATTTTTACAAGAAAGGACAACATTTCTACAACAAAATGTACAAAATTTAACAAAAGAATACAATCAAATACAAATAGCTAATTTTTTCTTGTATATTCTCTCGTAGAAAAGTAAAAAATTAACAATAAAGTATAAGTTTCTATAATTCAAAGATTTTTATAACTTTTAATTAATATTTTTTTTTACTTCTTGTACGCATCTACAAGGTATTACAGAAAACTACAGGATTTTACAAATATTTATAAAAAATAGAAGATTTCGGCAAAGTTGAAATATTGGGAAACTGTACTTCAGATTATGTTGTAAATACTGGTAGTTTATTGTATAAATGTACAAAAAAAAAAAAAA
>CAKNYM010053237.1:1014607-1053403 GCA_932195095.1 Andricus curvator
CAAGATGTCGTCAAAATAAGTAAGAGCTAAATTAGCATGATTTGGACCAAAAACCCTTTTAATTAATTTAGAAAAATAGAACGGGGCATTCATCAAACCAAACATTGCTCTCTCAAATTGACCTGTCTCATCCTGAGTTATGAAAGCCGTCTTTTCTTTCGCACTTCCAGTTAATGGAATGTGTAGATAACCATGTGACAAATCTAAAGTGGCAAAAAACTTGGAGCCATGTAATTGATCTAGACCATCATCGATATTTGAGAGAGGAAAGTTTGTTCGAATTGTCATCTGATTTAATCGCCGATAGTCAACAACTAGACGCGGTGATCCATCTGCTTTAGTAACTAAAAAGCAGGGACTAGCAAAGGGTGAATTTGTTTCTGTAGCTAAACCGACTCGTTTATATTCTCCTATAAGATCTCGCATTGTTTCACGTTCCGACGAACTCAAATTATACGGCTTCGCAGAAAACGGTTCCGACCCTTCTTTTAACTGTATGTCCATTTCCAAAAGATCCGTACGTCCTAACTCCGATAAATTTTTGGCAATTGCTCGACGTTTAGAATTTAAAAGATCAACAATCTCTTTCGATTCTATCTCAGATAATGATTCGTGTGTTTGTACCTCTGATTTGGTAACCGGCTCAAACCTAGGTTCCAATTCTGGAATTTCTTTTATTGTTAAAATTTTATCCCCAAGAATTTTCCCTTTCGATAACTTGACCTCGTTATCAGTTAAATTTTCATAAGGCAACATTAATTCACAATCACCGACTAATACATTAATAAAATTAATCGATCCCGGCTGAATACTAACTATTTCGTTAACAGTTGGTCTCAACTCTTCAAGGTTTGACTCAATACTTGATTCTTTAGCAAACGGAAAATTATTTGCGTAACAATAAGTTATTTTATCACCGAATTTATAAAATGCAATATGAGGCAATTCAGTGAAAGATCTACCGATAATTACATCATAATTAGTCGCGTTATCTGGAACCACTCTGAAACAAATATCATCAGCTGTGCACTCGTCCACCTTTATATTAGCCTTTATTATACCTGGAGAGCGCGTCGTGGCTTCAATGCTTCCAAAACCTATTAATTCATTTGGACGTTTTAAAAATTCAAAACCGTGATTAAGCATAACGGAAGCTTTTATAGTACACACCGAAGATCCATGATCTACCAGAGAATCGACAATCACACCATTAATTAAAACCTTCTTTAAATACTTTTTCTCAGATGGATCGCAATTTGAAGAAATAACATTTATCTTACCTTCGTCGAGTTTCTTAGGCCTAGTACAATCTTTTGCGAAGTGACCTGTCTCGTTGCAACGAAAACATTTAATTTCGCGTTTCACAGGGCATTCTTTTGCGTAATGATCGGTCGCATTACATCTAAAACATGCACGCTTCGTACTTGCACTCTGACTTGATTCTTTTTTCAAACTGCCTCCAACGTAGTTACTCTCCTTTGAAGTCGCTGTCGAAATTTCCTTCTTATCCGGTATCAAACTCGAAGATAAATTTTTGTCCTTCCTGTGATCAGCTGCTCCAGAATTCTCACGTCTTGAAGAAAAACGCTGCTTTCTTGAATTCTCCACATCCTCCAACATTAAGATATTTTGAAGAAGACTGTCAAGGTTGAGATACGTTTGTGATACGATTATAGAACTCGTGTCACGAGACAACAGTCCAACTGCCAGTTGAGTCTTAGTTTCAGTCAAACTAAATCCCAATTCTTTGCAGAGTCGAACTTTCTCAAAAAAATATTCTCGAACATCTTCTCCAGGTCGCTGACATCGTTGTTCCATTGCCTTCCATTTTTCAGTTAAAGATTTTTCTGCCGTAAAAGTTGCTTTAAATTGCAGACTGAATTGAGTCCAATTTTGAATAGTATCAATTCGACTCAGATACCAATTTCTTGCTGCTTTCTTTAGGTGTGCTCTTGCTGTTTCGAAAGCTACAGCCTCAGTCCAATGATGTAACGTAGCAGTGGATTCTAATTGCTTCAACCACGCTCTTGCTTCTGAAGATCCTTCTAGTCCAGTGAAATTCGTAATATTATGTGATAAGTCCGGAAGAACATTATAATGAAATGTCTCTGATTGGTTCTTCTGTGACACATTTTGCAGTAATGTTGCATTTTGATCCAAAAGTTTAGTCATAGCTGCTAGGACTTGCGACATATTTTGCTGAAATTCTCCCTGAGACTCATTTCCATGTTGCGGAATTTGATTTGTGGCATTTGAAACTGGCCTTCTTTGATCTTCGGGTTGAACATGTTTATCCACCGGCTGATCATACTGTAGAGGATTGAATCGTCTTGATCGCCTATTATCTTGACCTTCCGTGTTCTTTTGGTTTGACCAACCAAGCCAATCAGGTGAAGGGGGAAGTCCTCCAGCTGCTCCTTGTAGATTCATTCTCACTATTCACGAAATTGTTTCTTTCTTTTTTTTTTTTTTTTTACAGAAAAGAATTCCGTTCCACACTTCTTTAATCACTATTTTCAGGCGAATCTAATTGATTCTCACTTTTTTAAAAAAAAAGAACTTTCAATAACACGCGAGAAAAAATCGAGAACCTTTTTTTTCTATCATGGCGTCAGGCATCGCGTTCTTTTTTTTGTTTTTGTTATTTAGCTTGGTTACCGGGATTTTTCCAAATTTTCCGAATTTCCCGATTTTCGCGGATTCGCGTCACTGAAAAAAATCTTATTTAGTGGAAATGGGCCACTATCCTACTTCTGAAATTGTTAGAGTTCAATCTAATTTACGAATACGATCTCGAGTTCAAGCGTAGATTGACACAATGAAAGTCCACACTTTATAATAATTATGTAAGTTTAATCAATATAACGAGTACAATTAGTACAATAAAAACTTTACGACCACTTGGCCTAAACTTTCGGCTCTTTGCCCACAATCTCGGTCCGCGATACCACTCAACAGCCTCGCAATTCCATACTAACGTTCTTCAAACTTTTTCTAACAACTCCAAGTCACCTAGCAACCTTGTATAAAAGCACTATATATGTATTTTTTCTAACACAATTAATAATTTGGAACAAATTCGAGGAAGTTTAAAAATATATTTAGAAGTTTTGAAAAGATTCCAAAATCATTTAGAACTTGAAAAGATTTCAAAACATTTAAAACAAAATGTAGATTTTTGAAGTTTTCGAACAAAAAGGTTAGACGCCTTTTAAGAAATTTGAAAGGTTTCAAATAATACAAATTTTTTATCAAAATTCCTAGAAAAAATAAAAATGATTTTTTTTTCATTGAAAAATTAATTGTAAAAGAATATGTAAAAGATTTCCAAAATTTTCAAAAAAGAATGTGGAAGATTTTAAGGTAATTTTTTTAATCTTGCAGGATTTTCGAAAAATTTTTGGAACAATTCGAGTTCCAAGATAATAGCAAAATTTTCATTAGATTCCTGAAAAATTTTTTAATGATTTTTTTAAACAATCTTTTAAAAGTATATTTGCAGAGGTTTAAAAACAAATTTTTATGTATAAATTCATGTTTCTAGCTTCAAATTCATTAAAATGATATAATTTTGAAAAATTTTTGATTCACATTTCAATTTCTAGCATTGAAAATGATAGCTTGGATTTCTATTTTTTTAAATCTTTGAACTTCACAACGTGTAAAAGTTTAAAGTTTTGCAGTTTAACAGCTTTTAATGACAAAATTTTCAATTGAAAAGTGTTAAAAACTTCCATTTTATACGCGTAAATTATTGAGCGTGTGAATTAGAAAAGTTTTAAGCTTTAATTTTAAAAACTTCAGATTCATTCCACTTTGATTATTTTAACTTGCAGTTAAGTTTTTATAACTTTAAATACAAAAATTGTTATTTTCAAGAGTTGGACTCTTTTAATTCCAATTACCGTGTTCAATTCTTTCTCAATTGTTCAATTTTTATTTTCAGTCAAAAAGTTGTTCTTTTTCGACTAAAGATAACAATTATTGTGAACTCTGCAATGACATAATTTTAAATGATATTTATGATGTCCAATGCATCTTAATTTAAAATTATCTTATTGCAATATTCTAAATATTCATGTAGATTCTTGTAGTTTTAAATTCTTTTAGTTCTACTTTTTTGTAAATTCTTGCAGGAAATTGAAACTGCAATAAAATACAGCAATATACAAGAAAGTACAAAAAATACAAAATTCGTCCGAATAATAGAAAAAAGTTGTAATTTTCTGTAATTTTGGTTGTAACTTATTGCATTTATTTGTAGGTTTCTGTAAAAATGGTTTTAGTTTTTTTGTACTTTTTCGTAAACATGTTTTCACCAGGGCTAATGTCAATGAAAAGAAAGATTAATGAAAAATATTATATTCTTTCAGCCCCGGAGAAGCGAGGAAAGCTTTTGGTCTATACTTAGGATTTATATTACGTAAAATATCTCAACCAAATGCGGATCCAATTTGTTGTGATCTCGTGACCAAGTTTTTGCAGCAATCGTCTAGTAATTTAAGGACGCCCTTCTTATTCACTGTGAGTTTCGATATTCTTTTTAATTTGATTTACACTGAATTCTTGCTTATTCCAAGGGCAGCGAAACGTAATAATTTGAATATTTCAAAGCTGGAGGGGCCCCCACGTCTACAGCGAGTCGTGGGGTGATTTTGCCAAGCAACGTTTATTGGCTGCCCCGGCCTTATGCCGATGCGCGCACTGGAAGCATGTGTGCGCCCTTGCATTTGCGCATCATGCATGTCAGTGTTTTTCAAGTGTTTTTGTTAACGTACGACGTCACAAATACATTTTCTTGAAATAGTACAGTTTTCCGACTAAAAATCAATATAATAGAACCAAAAAACGAGTCAAATATTTCGCGAAAAAATTAGGATTGTAGCATGACGTCAGGATCATGATAGGATAGGTGGAAATGTCAGGAAAGTTAGCATAGTTGGTACAATTCGACATGGGAGTGCATACGCCTTTTTTGCGCAATTCCGTTTCATCCATTTATCGGTTGAAGTCCTTTCAGTTTCACGAAATACAATAAACTGTCCGCACTTTGAGGCTAGAGTACCCGATTCTTATCAAATCGATCTGATACACTAGCCTCAAATTTTGGATATTTTATTTTATTTCGTGACTCTGAAAGGTCGTCAATCGACAAAATAATGGAACATGACTGAGAAAATACATTATACACTTGAAAAATATTTTTGGAGAATATTTTCTCCAAAAACTCGTATGCATTCCCATGACGTCATGCTAAAATATCCAATTCAAATCAACGAGGGCTTCCCGCTCTTTGGGCCTCTTTTTAATTGGTCAGCCACTGACGCGGGCGAGGGCTACAGGGACAGTGGTGGGAGGTGACGGAGCTTCACCACTTGGAATATCCAAGCGTGGGGGACTTGGAATAAGTGAGCCTTGAAATAAGGACGCCTTATAATAAGCAAGAATTCACTGTATCTATTCTTCTTTTCGGAAAACAGGTAATATTATGAATGTTTTATGCTTTAATCAGTTGCCAAATAGTAAGCTGGGTGATAAAGACAGAGCTGCCGTGACTGCCAAGCAGTTGTCGGATTTTTTGCATCTGTATAACAGAGAAACTGAACTTTATGCCGATACCGTTGACCGGCCTCGGACTATCCCTAACAGACTTTTCCAAAAGTTTCTCGCTGCAGCGAGGTAAGTCGATGAAGTAATTAAAATTATAATCTTAACAGTTTATTAATTATATATTTGGTTTGAAAGCATGTTCTTCGAGAATAAATTTCGTCTCTGTGTAAATGTTTTCTCGTTTATCACCCCATCTATGCTATATGTTTTATATTTTTGGAAACCAAACATTAGGGCGCGGCTTAAAATAAAAAAATTAGCAAATTAAAGACCCTGGGATTCTATTCTTTTCAATTTTACCTGAAAAAGCAACTGTGTAAAATTTTTTCCCGATCAAAAATTTATTTTTCTGAAAATTTCTGCCAAAATTGTCCAGAAAACCGGAAAAAAAACATTTTTTTCTGAATTTACTTTAAAAATTACATTGGTTTTGTATTGAAAAATTGATCCAATGAAAGTTCTAGATCTCCACGAATTGCATCTTTTGTGTGTCTATTAATTTTTTCATTGAAACAACCCTTCTCAATAAATAAAAGAACTAGTAGACTCCATGGAAAAAATTATTCAACATTTTAGACCCTAATTAAAAAACCTATTTAGGCAGTTTTTGTTTGTTATCAAAAATTTCAGTAAAATTAATTTAAAAAAATCGAAATAAGTTTTTTTTTCAATTCCTAGTGGAAAATTTTTTATGAATAAGTACGAAAACATGCAAAAAATTTTACAGGAAAATGCACATATATCAAAATACAACAATATACAAAACAAAATATTTGTATTTTCCTATAACAAATTTTGTATGTTTTCGTACTTATTCATAAAAAATTTTCCACTAGGGATTGAACAAAAAAACTTAATTCGATTCTTTGAAATTAATTTTACTGAAATTATCACATATATAGTTGTATTTTATTATACTTTTAATATTTTATAAAAAAGTATACCAGAATTCACTATTTATGCATCCAAAAAGTTGATCTTTTTTAATTCAAAGTAAATTGTTTTTGTTGTTTGTTATTTTTATTATCATATGTTCACATCGAAAATTAGTATTTTCAAACAAAATAATTATAATTTGAACCAGATTTAGAATCTTTTAACAATTTTGGATCATGTTAGTGTTTTTCGTTGGAAATTCGTATTTTCGATTAAAAAAAATTATACTTCAAAGAAGACGCACAACGTGATGATTTTCAATTCAATTCAAATAACAATATACAACAAAAATCACCAATGTATATAGTTGTAGAACTCTGAAAAAATGTTCGCAGTTTCTTAAACTTACTTGTAAACTTTTTTTCAATAGGGATTCAGAGAAAAAAAAATTATTTAAATAAATAATATCAATAACGTTTTTTTACTTTCTGCGCTTTTTTTTAATTTTCTCGAAATTATTACAACAAAAAAGATATATTTCATAGAAATCGACCACTGTTATTCAAACAATTTTTCAATACAACCATAACTTGGAAGTAAATGAAGAAAAAGATGTTTTTTTGGATTTTTCAGGAAATTTTGGCAGAATTTGGCCAAAAAATAAATTTTCTATTGATACCAAATTTTACACAGTTGCTGTTTACGTAAAAAGAAAATGAATATCATCCCAGGATCTTTCATTTTCTGAAAGTATTTTACGCTACATCCTACTAAAAATTTGATAAAATATAAACTAAAGTTTTATAACATACACGACTCAAATTATTCAGTTATGAAACGTAAAGGTACGAAATTTTAAAAATTATAGTTTTGAATGCACAATTCTAAAACATTGAGGTCTTGAAACTCAAGTTTTTTTCCGAAAATTAATTTTTAGATTAATTTTTGGAGGTTTCGAATTTTAAATTTCACAATATTGTAGTTTCAAATTCAAATACTCAAAATATCAGGACTATTCTGCTATTAAATATTTCAAAATTTCATATTAAAAGCCTGGATAATCAGTTTTGTATCTTATAATTTTAGATGTAAATATAAAGCAATTTCAAATTCAAAAGCTTAAAATTGTACAATTCCAAAAATTGGAATCTTATTACAGCAATCTTGTTTTGTATTCTTTTTTTAATTCTTAATTTTCAATGCAATATCTTAAAATTGTCCCATTTATAGTTGAAGATTTGAATAAATAAATCATTTCAAATTAAAAATATTTGATTGGAAAATTTCAAGAATGAATAATAATTTTAAGGGAAGTGTTAAAAATTAAACGATTTGAAATAAAAAAAAATCAAACATTGAGTTTAAAATAAAAAAAAGATCAAAATTAAACTATCTGAAATTGATACATCAGTAATTGAATAATTTCGGTAATTTTAAATGGTTACAATTTTAGAGTTCTGAATTTTCATGTTGAACGCTAAATTTTAAATGTTTCGCTTTCATAGGTTTTAATTTGGCAATTAAAATTGAATTGGTTGAAATTTGGGAAGTATAATTAGCAATTTAAAAATTAATAATTTTTAAGTGATTAACATTTTTACTTTGAATAATTGAAATTGTAAAGGATTTGAGTATAAAAAAGTTTTAATATCACAATTTTTAGTGACTAAATTTTTTTTAGTTTTAAATGAAGTTCGCATTCGTTTAAGTTTCAACGTTTTGGAGTAGACATTTTTTCATTTTTAATGTTTCCCATTTAAAATTACTATTTATTTTGCCAGTTTTTTTTTACAATAATTCAATTCTTTTTTAGATTTTCGATAAATTTTTCTGCACCATCAATTATAGCTTTGTTACGTAATAATAATTTAAAATTTTAGAATTTCAGAAGCTTTGACTTTGAAAGATTCAGTTTAGTTTTTAATTTCAAATTGTCAAATTTTAATCGTTTTGAATTCAAAATTATTCAAATTCAAAAATTTTCAGTTTTTAATTACTTAATGTTGAACGCTTTTAATTATAAATAATATAATTTTAATTCCTTTAAATTTTAAATGATTCAATTTCCAAAATTCGAATCTTAAAATATTCAATTTTTAACGTTTTGACATTTTTCAATTTTCCAAATTTCAATCTAAAATCATTCAATTTCAGGATTATTTAATTCAAAATAAAATTATTTAACATTTAGCGCTTCGACATAGAAATTATTTTTCTAATCTAATTGTCCAAAATCGTTCAATATACATATATTTTTTAATTTCAGACGCTTGCAATTCCAAATTATTAACTATTAATTATTGTTGCAAAAATGTTTAAACCATAATATTTAAAAATTGGTTTAATAATGGATTTTTAAATTGTTTATATTTTTCATGTTAGGAAATAAAAATCCAGAGGCGTGATCGCATCTCTGTATTTTCCTTCATTAAACACAAAAATTTCCTTATCCTACTTATTATGTGATTCAAAGTCAATAGATTTCTTTCAAAAAGATTTGCTTATTCTTATCAACTTCCAAAATTGATCATGTATGTGAAAAAACTGTGGGTTTCGCAAAGAGAGTATATTTTTTTCTAAGCCGGGAGAAATCATGAATGTTCACCGTGAGAACCGGGTGAAGGCCGGAACGAACATTTAAAAAGTAGTGGCCACCCTGAAATAGGATAAATACTAAATAGCACTTTGAATTCCCGAAATTCATATTCTCCGACAAAACATAAAAATGAATAAGATAGTTTCAAATACTATGATTAAAACTAAGCCAAATGGTACAAATAATTATAAAAACTTACCCCTTTTTTTCGGTCAATCTATTCAGATTTTTTTATTTTTGCATCCGTAAGAAGTTGTGTAAGTTTTAAAAAACAGGAATCAGATGAGTGTTATCTTTTGTGAATACGGCATCAAGTTCCCCTTTCAAAAATTAAAAATAAACTTCAAATTATTCGCCAAGATTTTCAAAGATTATAGTAGATTTATTTATCTTTGGGAATAATTCAAATTAAAGTTCAATTTTTTTTTTAAAGTGATTTTTCTTCTTTAATGATATTGATTTCTTTTCCTAAAAGTCCAGGCCTCACAGACCAGTCCCTATGGTATCATATTTGCAGCCCATAATGGAACTTTAAAAAAATTTATAATAAGATCAAAGCTTCCAAGAGTCAGTAATTTTGAAAAATAGCAAAAATCAGGGATTTTCTGTCAGACATAACTGTAAAAAATAACCAGGACTACCACACAGTCACTATTAGTCACTTTTTTTTCTCAAATCACTTTCTGGTTACTGTTCAAAATGAAAAGATCACATTAGACACTTTCCTGTCAATAAATTAACTCATGGGTTAATCACTATTCAATTCAGGTCTATACCTATTTCTGAATTGTCTTGAATTCTTTTGAAATATTTCAGGGTATTTTTAAAGATTCCGAAAATTTTTTAATAAATTTCAATAATTTGAAGGGAATTTTAAGATTTTAGTTTATTTTTAAAAGTTTCAAGGCATTTTCAAGAGATTTTAATTTGGAATATTTTAGGGAATTTTTGATTAATTTCATCAATTTGAAGGGATTTTAAAGCGTTTGAAATATTTTATGATAAAGAATTTCATAGAATTGCGGAAGATGTGAAACGATTTTACTGGAATTATAAGGTTTTAAAATATTTTGAAAGATTTCACGTTATTTTATAAGATTTCCGAGGATTTCAATGATTTTAAGGGATTTTATGATATTTTAGTGGATTTTAAAGAATTTATTAATGGGAAGTGAGGTATTTCGTAGGGTTTTAAAGATTTGAAGAGATTTTGAATTCACCCTGAATTCTTATTAATTTATCCTAATGTCTTTGAAATTTTCGTGAATTTTATACTTAATTCAATGGATTTTTTTGAATTTTCAAAAGTTTTTATCTAATTGATCCTGAGGATCAATTGATAAAATGATCAAAGGAATTGAAATATTTTAATAGTACATATATTATGTATGGATTTTCAAGATCTTGAAAAAATTTAAAAAGATTTTAAAGGGTTTTAAATATTTTAGGTTATTTTAAAAGATTACAAAGAAATTTTTAATGGATTTCAGTAATCTAATGCGATTTCAAAGGACTTGAAATATTTTAGGAAATTTTCAAAGATTCCCAGAACTTTTTTTATTTATTTCAATAGTTTGAAGGGATTTCAAAGACTTTGAAATAGCTTAGGTATTTTAAAAGATTCCAAGGCATATCCAAGAGATTTAAACAATTTCAAGGGATTTCCAATGGTTTTAGTAATTTTACGGGATTTAAAAAAATTTGCATGTGGTTTAAAAGAATTTTCTAGAATTTCGGAAGATATGGAAAGATTTTAAAGAACCTGTAAGGTTATACGATATTTTAAAATATTCCAAAGGTTTTATAAGATTGCCCAGGATTTCAATGATTTTATGGGGTTTTAAGAGCTCTCAAGGTATTTTAATCAATTTTCCAGGCTTAATGGAAATATCAAATTTCATAAAACTTCACGGGATTTTATGGCATTTTAATGGATTTCAAGAGATTTTCAAATATTTTGTGTAATTCATTTGAAATTCGACCTGAATTCTTAATAATTTATACTGCATTTTTAAAAATGATTTTGAATTCATCTAAATTCACACAATTTTACTCAATTCAGTAAATTTTTCAAAAGTTTTGGTTTTATTCATCTTGAAGTTTTTAAAATTCACTTTAAATTCTTAGGCACTTCATCAAAATTTTTTAAACTTTTTTTCAAATTCATTTAAATTTAACTTGAATTGCTTTGCAGTCATCAGTCACTTCTTTGGTTAGAAATTAGTAGGGTTTCAAAGATTTGAAGAGATTTGAATTTTTTTAATTCACATTCAATTCGTTTAAATTCTTTGGAATTCCTTTGAATTTTTTTAATTTACTTGAGTTCTTCTAAATTTACTTACTTCTATTTAATTTAATTGATTTGTTAGAGTTTTTAAAAGTTTTCATTCAATTGGTACTAAATTCTTTTAACCTCACCGTGAACTTTTATGAATTTCATCGAATTCTTCTCGTTTACCTTAAATTCTTCCAAATTCATTCCAATTTTACGGAAATCAATGGAATTTTTTTGATTAAATAATTTTTTTCGATTCATTTGAATTGTTTTGAATGCTTACGAATTTATCTTGAATTTGTTATCCTTTGAGCGCGAAAAAGTACCCTATGAGCGTGACAAAAAGTACCCTTTGGTCCTTATATTTTATCCCATAGGGACTGTGAGGCCTGTAAAAGTCCCTAAGTTTTTCTGAAATGAGGCTTCGAGTGTGAGGTTCAATATTTATAAAAATTGTCTTGGAAAAAACTTGAAAAAGGTCTGAAAGTTTGAAATCTAAATTCTGCTGCAACTCCCCCCCCCCCACACTCCCCCTTTCATAAATAAATGATAAAAATGATATTTCTCCACAGTGAGGAAGACCTGGACGACGTGTTAATTCTGCAAACCCGCCTTTACAACTGTGCTCACAGCTTTTTGGGCAGAAGTGGCTTCGCCGGAAGTCTTCGTGGTCCTAATCTTCTTTGTTGCTTGCCTCATATCACGTCTCGCGTTCATTCTAACGCCATTGCTAATGAACAATGCAAATGCAACCAGTCTGTCAGTCGACCGACTAAAGCGCCAAGAACATAGTTCGGCGTTCAGCCTTATATTCTTCTAGTTTCAAATTTATAATTTATATCCCATTATCATTATTCATTCAAAAGTCATGATTTTTTTTTAAACCAAGTTTTCTTAATACATGACAACATGATGATTTCATGATTATTTCATGATTTCTTTTATAGGAATGTTCTGTTAATTCTTTTATGTTTAATCCCTAGTCGTTTCTACTTTTTAATCAGAAGACTTTAATTATCATTTAAAGAGTAGTCGAAACGCATCAATAGTTTCGCTAAAAAGCCAAACGAGGCGCTGGTTTTGTAGAAAATAAGTTTGTATTATCGCTATTATAATTATATTATTCGTTTTGGGAAAATCGTTTGTCAAAAATTCGTGAAGTTGAAAACTTTGTTGATTTGATGTTGTATTGATCGTTTGTCTGTTTTTCCTTATAATTAGTTCGTCGTCTTTAGAGAGTATTTATTAAAAATTTTGCTAAAATATTGGTTGGTGAAATTCCAAAACAAGACAATGAAATACCGTTTGATATGTTGTAATTTAAGTTTAAATGTGATTCCTAGCAATTTATCAAAACTTGAGATTGACAGGAAATCTTAAAATGGAATTGTAAACGAGCGCAACTTAAAATGTGGAGTTTAAAAATCGCCATCCATCAAATTCCGTCTGTATTATACCAGCCAAAAGCTACTTACTAATAATTAATAATTAATAATTAATTAATATATTCGCAACGCCTAATGCTAATGAGCAGTATGCAATCGATATTTTACCAAACGCTTGTGTGATTAGATTTTGCATTCTGTGATACATATACACAACTTTTTTGCTTTTGTGAGATCCCGACTCGATGTATATTTGAAAAATACGAGTCGGGTGTAGACTTGGCTGAAATTTTGTAGAAAAGACAGTAATTGTGCGATCTTTATTCGAATCGTAATCTAATTGTTATCGGGCTTGATACGAGTGCTGTATATTCCAATGTAAATTATTAGAGATAACAATCACTAGCTTTACGATTTTACAACGAATGGATATACATATTTCTGGTACAAGATGTATTTTATATTTACACTTACATGTACTTAAGACGAATTCATGCTTCCGTCTAATTGGGAGAGCCGATTCTTTCTCAATTAAAAAAGCTCAGTTTTTCCTCCATTCTAAGAATTTAAACTTTGGCTTCTATTTTATTTTTTGTGAGTATTTTTTTAGAGTTCGAGTTTAACAATTTTGCAAATAATGAGGGATTTCGTGTCTCAGCTTTTATATTTGTTTCAAAATGTTTGTTAAATGCCTGCTACTATTTTTACAAGAAACTTAAAAATATAAAATCATGATCTTGAGCATTTTTTAACTTTTGTTATTTATTTCTATTTTGTGAAGTAATAATTCATTTTTCCAGTGTTTATGGTATATTTTCTGATTTGAGTAGTTTCTTGCCAAATTAATCCATTCTTAATCACTTATAATTATGTTATCTTTTGCAATTTTTAAATAATTGATCTCACTTTCTTTCTTACTTACCAACTTTCCTGTTTACTTTATTCACGTGCTTCACGCGTCATGCAAGAATAAATAATTCGACATACTTAAATTTCGAATTTAAATAATTCCAAATTCTGTACTTTAATACTTTACTTATTTCAAATTGAAAACTTTCAAAAGTGAATAATTTGAGATTAAGACTTTCAAAATTGAACAATTCTCGATAAAAAATTATAAAAATTTAATTATTTTTCAATGAATAATATTTTAGTTTGAAAAGCTTTTAGAATGAAATTCTTTTTATTAAGTTACATACAACATTTAAAAATTTCAAACAATTTCTGTTATCTTTGCAATTTTCAAATAATTTATGTCTGTCTCAGAATTTTTTGGACTTTTCGAGATTAATTTGTACTGGAATTTTTCAATTTTGGAATGGAATGTAATTCTCTAAAAATAAAAATATATATACTTCAATCTATTATTTTTAAATATATCTGGAATGTTCTTACATTTTATACAATTTTCTCGCAGATTGTTCGAAATTGTTGTAGAATATTCTTCATTAAATTATTCTACAATTGTCTGGAGGAATCTGAAATATTATTGAGTATTGTAGAACGGTCTTTGGACTTTTGACATTTTTGGGCCTTTTTATGGAATATTCTGAAATGTCAGATAATTTTTCAGCACTCCTATAAATTATAAGACTTTTCTAGAATATTATGGAATTTTCTAGAATATTCTAGAATATTTCGGAATGCTCTAAGTTAACTTGCATTCTTCAAATATTTTGAAACTTTTATAATCTCGATCTGTCATTTATTCTCAATTTTAAATGTGGCCGATCTTTGGAAAAATCTTCATAATAATCCAAATTTATTTATATTTAGCTTCATAGTAACTTGACTTAAAAATATCTTGACATAATCCTAAAAGTATCGTAAAATACTATATTAAAAAAAATTCATTCTTGAGCATAGAAGTCAGAATGAAGGATCATACATTTTTGCCAGTCGACGTTTCATGCGAGTATTAAATTGATTAAAAAATACGCACCATTAATTCTTAAGTATTTATCGAATTAGCACAATTTGTTGATTTTTGCAATTATACTGTTCTTTATTAAAGTTTTTTTATAGCGTTTTAATTTTGTTAAGTAGAAAATCTGATAATAGCAACCTTACTTTAATTTATTCTTTCTAGCATAGCAGACTGAATTTTTTGAAACGTTACAAGACTAATAATTAAAATACACATTGTTTTTTAAATCCTTTTACTGTATTTTTATTTATTATTTGTGGATTCTCATTGAACAAAAGGCATTTTAAAGCCACATAACCTTCGCTGATTCTTTTGGCTAATAAGATCTTATTTATAAAGCATAAGGTTCCAATATCGACGAGAATCTATTTTCAACTGCCTTAAATGATGAAATGTGTTCTTGCGAGTGTGAGAAGTTGATTTGTCTGCTACTGCTTAAATACTGCCCAATTTCTACAATTTTCTTCACTTCGATGTGTTCAACCTTATTGTATCTAAATATTATATAGGTTTAGTTTAGTAGTGCACATCGAATTGGATTTTTTATGTCTAGCGTTTTTATTTTTATTTTATGCGGCGTTTGTAATTTTTATGGAATTTGGTGAAATTATTAATTCAGTACAATTATTTATTTTTAATTATGAAGCCGAGACTTGTTTTTCTATTGCGTTTGTAAGAATTCGATGATTGATTAAAGGCTGCTGGTATTTATAATAATCGCTATGTCAAATTATTATAAAATCGATAAGTAGAAAAGGTGTTTCGATACCTCTGTGTTACTCGTTTTTACAATTCGCTGCAATTCATTGTCAATCGAGTGGCACTTCATTTCTACCTGTGATCTCTAAAATTTCCTAGTCAGCTTATTCAATTTGTCGTTGTAAAATAAGAAATCCAGGCCATAGTTAGTGTCGTGGTACCAACTTTTTTATTATTGCAATCGGTAAATTTAATCAAAAAATGGTCAAAATGCAAGCAATAATTAAAAACAATTGGTTAATTTTCTTTGGAAGTATTCAAAACAATTTTATATTTTGTAGAAGATATTTCAGAGATGCTATCAGTTTCTAAAACATAATTATTCTTAAATAAGTAGTTTCCTAATTCGATTGCATTTTCTCCAAAGTCGTTCCTCGAATTTCTAGATCGAATTAAAAAGTGGAAAGTTTGTCTCGTTCGAAAGTAGAGGCTCAGATATTTGATAATCGGAAAAGTTCAAAATTATAAATTAAATTAGGATATAATTTGCAGCTTTGCTAAATTAAGAAGAAATTTATGATTTAGATACATTTCGTGAAAGGCAAATTCGTATATAATTTAATTCTTTAATTTTAATTTCTCAATTTTAGAAATAACTGAGTGTTTGTGCAATTTTCTTAGTCTTTAACTTATTTTAGAAATTAATGTTTGATAATAATTGTCAACACCTAATGTCAAAACCTATTTTTCCCATTGTAAAATAATATATTCGTCTGGGACATAAAAATAAAAAAAATCTGTTTATGAAATTTATTGTTTTATTTACAATCATACCAGTATTAAAATTTAATGTAAAAATTACAATTTTACAGAAATAATATTAAAGTACATCTCATGTAAATTATATGTAGGACATTGAAATCGTTGATCATTTAAGGATGTTCTACGTGTAAAATTACTTATTCTTTAAGTTGATTTATAAAGTTGACAAAAAAGGGCCATTGATTATTGCAACAAATTTTAGAAGAGAATCCTAAGTGTAAATATTTAAAAAATATTCTAGTCGATAAATTTGATATTCCGACAGCAGTCCCTTATTGCTACTAGGGACTTTTAGGGTAACTTCGTGACTTTTTTAAAAAGTATCTTTTAACGTAACTTAGTTACGATTTTTGCAGTAACTTGGAACTTTAATTTTAGTTACTTTGAAGTTATTTTGTGTTTTTTTTTTTTGTATATTATGTCCTATTAAGAGTTTTTTATGGGTCAGTTATGGGTATAAAATTTAGCACTTTTAGTTGAGGATTCAGCTCTTTTCTTGAAAATTCATATTTCTTGATGGAATGCAAATGTGATTGATTTCAAATTAGTCTTTTTTGGTTGAAATAATATCAACTATTATATTTTTCTTTGAGAATTCATCTATTTTGGTTATTTATTTTGGTATTTTGTTAAAAATTCAACTATTTTATTTGGTAGAAAAGTAACTTTTTTGTTGAAAATTCATATTTTCCATCTGAAAATACAACTGTTTTGTAGAAAATTCGTCGTCCTGGCTGGAAAATGCAACAATGCAGTGGACATTTTTTTCTTTCTTGTTTCAAAATTCGACTTTTTCTCTCTTTTGGCAAAAAAAGCTAATTTCTTTTGGTTGAAAATTCAACTATTTGGATAGAATAATCTGATTTGGTTGAGGATTCAGTTATTTTGTTGAAAATTCGACCTTTTTGGTTGAATTCAACTGTGTTTGATTTCAAATTAAAATCTTTTTTGATTGAAATAATATCAACTATTATATTTTTCGTTGAGAATCCATCTATTTTGGTTGAAAATGTATGCATTTAAAAAAAATTAAATTATTTTATTTGGTTGAAAAGCAACGTTTTTGTGAAAAATTCATATTTTCGGTTTGAAAATGCAAGTAGAAAACTCGTTTTTTTCGGTTTGAAAATACAACAATTTAATGGCCCTTTTTTTCTTCCTTGATTGAAAATTCGGCTTTTTCGTTTCAAAATTTATCTCTTTTGGTAAAAAAATCTAATTTTTTTTGGTTTAAAATTTAACTATTTTGATAGAAAATTAACTTGGCTTGAGAATTCAGCTATTTTGTTGAAAATTCGTCTTTTTTGGTTGAATTCAACTATTTTGGTAGAAATTTCAACTAGTTGGTTGAAAAATAACGAACATTTTTATTAACAATTTAACTCCTTTTTTTTGTAAAATGTTGATTTTGGTTCGGAAATTCATCCATTTTGGTAAACAAATTTCTGAAGAGGGTTCAGCTATTTTTTTGAAATTTTGTCTTTTCTGATGGGAAATGTAACTACGTACTTGTTTGAAAGTTTACCTACTTTGTTTAAAATTCAGTTGTTTGGTTAAAGATTCATAATTTTAGTTGAAAATTCATCTCTCGTTGAAAATTTAACTATTTCCTTTCAAATTCGTTTTTTAGCGTGGAAAATTAAAACATTTTGCTAGAAAATTCAACTATTTTAATCTCTATTTATCACCTTATCACCAATTTCTCTCTCCCTGTTTCATCTCTCAGCATATAACCAGGGTAGCTCCAACTCACTCCCATAACCCACCTCAGAAATCTCTCTTTCATGTTTTCCGCCTTTTTGTACTCCTTCCACCCCAAAATCTCCACTCCATAACACATCACTGACCATACCAGTGAATCAAAGAGCCATACTCTCATCTTCCAGTCCTCTTTGAATCTTATTTTTCCAATCCCCCACACTTGACCCATCACCTTACTCGCACTTTCCATCCTTTGTTTCACCTGCAGATCATCTCCACACTCCCGCTTCGAACCACAATCCTAAATAACAAAATTCCTCCACCATTTCCACCATTTCCCCATCTATCTTCCATCCACACTTGACTTCATTCTTTCGCTTCCTGAAACCAAACTATCTTTGTCTTCGTCACATTCATTGTTAGGTCTTTCTCTCTCACATACTTTTCGAATCCTTTCATCAGCAAGTTCATTCCACTTTCATTCTCTACCAGAAGCACCACATCGTCCGCGTACGCTAACGAGTAAAGACCTCTTTTATCCTATCAATCAGCTCTTCGTCCAGCCCCCTTTTTTTCATTGCCCTCCACAAGACTTTCATATTCACCGAATCGAAAGCTGCCTTAAAATCTACGAAAAGAGCGACCAGTTTTCCTTTTTTCTGTCCCAGATTCCTGTTGACTAGATAATTCAGAACGAAAATGTTATCCACTCCCCATCCCCTTCCTGAATCCTGTTTGATCGTGTGGAATACTTTCTTTCTCTTATACCTGTTCTTCTAATCTCTTCCTGAGATCCTCCGCGTATATTTTATACGTTGCTGGCATGGGAGTGATTCCTCTATAATCTTCCACTTTTTTACACCCTCCTTTCTTTGATAAAGGAACTACCAAACCTGTTCTCCACTCCTTCGGTCATCCTTCCCCTCTCCATACTCTATTACATACTTCCCAAATATCTTCTCTAACCCTTCTTCCGCCAAATTTCAATGCTTCATTCTCCATCCCATCCTATCCTGTCGCCTTGTTCCTTTTCAACTTCTGAATTCCTTGATTCACCTCCTCTCTGGTCACCTCATTCCTACCTTCCATGCCTCCCTCCTTGATCTTTCTACCTTCCCCCCTCACCTTGCTATCCACCCTTCCTAGCAATTTCCTGAAATATACCGTCGATTCATCCATACTTATCTCTTCATTGATTACTTTTCATCCACTCCTTTCTCTATTAATCATCTCCCATTCTCTTCCTTCCTTTATTGCTATCTATACCTCCTCCATGTACCTCGCATTCTCCTCCTGTCGCTTTACATCCTGTAATTTCTCGTGTTCCCTTTTTCTTTTGTTATACTCCTTTCTATCTCTCCTCTTCTCTAATTCTTTAACGATAGCTTCATGCGCCCTTTACTCTCTGAACATTCCACCATCCTCTCTTCCCCCTTCTTTCTTCCTCACTCGGCCTAATTTCTTCCACTATCTTCTCTACCCTTTCCCTCATCTTACACAACATCTCATCCACGCCTCCCCCATCTTCAATCACCACATTCTCTTATTCCATTCTTTCTGTATATTCTCTTAGCTTATCCACCCCCCATTTGCCCATCTTTGCTTTTTTCCCTGTTGCCCCCTCCTTTTTCCTTCCATCTTCTCTCCAATTCCCGCATTTCAACGTTGCAATGACAGCGTTGCAAGTGTTCTGACCATATTACAGAACGCGAGTTGGAGCTATATACGGACTGAACCAGAACTGGAGCTCTCTGCATTGAAGCCGTCGAATTCTGTACATTAATAGTTTACTCCTTTTCCTTTCGAATTGAAAACTTCAAAAACTGAGTAATTTGAGATTGAGACTTTCAAAATTGAAATATTTGAAAGGAATTTTCGTATATAATTTAATTCTTTAATTTTTATTTCTCAATTATAGAAATAACTGAGTGTTTGTGCAGTTTTCTTAATCTTCAACTTATTTGATAGAAATTGATGTTTTTGATGTGTAAACATCTTAGACCTCGATATGGGGAGTCGCGCCTGAGTCGAGTGAAACCATGACTCGAAAGTGTAACGCAAGCCACTGACACACGCGTTGTGTCTTGTGTCAGAGACACTGAAGGAGCGGCCCCCCTCTCTCTCCTTCCCTCCCTCTCCACCCCCCCCCCTAATATATATATATATATATATTAGGGTGGTTCAAAAAACGCTTTTCGAGCTACAGGGCAAGTCCCCCCCCAAAAAAAGTTTCCATTTCCGGAGAAAAAAAGTCCCTAATTTTTTTGTTTCGAAATTCGAATATTAACACGTGCCACCGGGCACTTCAAACCCCCATTTAATTAGCATGGGGAAATTTTGGATTTTCGAAAAATTGAACTCATACTTCAGGGTTTGATCGAAACGTGCCAAATACTGATAACTTCTATTTTTAACCCAATTTTCGTCGTCTTTTTCATACTAATTTTTTTTTTCTACTAATTTTTTCATACTAATTTCATACTAATGGACAATTTGAATATTTTCCATGACTTTTTAAACAATTTTTAATTGTTTGAACAAATTGAAACTTGAATCATAATTTGCATTAGTGAATGTGCTTGTTTATAATATAATTATGATAAAGATTGTAAAAATATGAAGAAAGCAATAATAAATACACTTTTATTATTGAAATTTTATCATGACTTTCCTGATTTACTTAGTAATGCGCCAAAGAAGATGTAAACCATCCATACTCAATTTGAAGGAAATTTGAAGAAAAAAAACAATAATTGATTGTATAAACAATAAAATAATGTTTTTAGCAGAATTTATTACTCCTCGCAATCATTCAATATTATGTTTAATTCAGAAAATACGATTTAAAAAATATTTTTGGAAAAATAATTGTTCAAACGAATTATATTTGTTTAAAAAAATAAAAAATGGTTAATATATTCTTTCTGTACACTATACAGTCAGAAAAATAAGTATATGTATTTTATTTTATTTAATTCTTTTAAAGTTATCGAAAGAAACTGCTTAAGCAAATCAAAATTGTTTAAACAAATAGAAATTTATTACAAATTAAAAGAAATGTATCAAAATCATATAATTATTCAACAAAAAGTAGCATAGGATACCAATTTGAGAAAAAAGTGGACATCTCTGGGTCAATTTTTAGAAATTTTGAGAATAAACAATAAGTAATTGTTTAAATAATGACATAATGTTTAAAAAAAATTACTTCTCCAAACAATGACAAAATATTACATTTCAATCAGAAAATACGATTATTTTTTACATTTTTTGGGAATAAATAATTGTTTAAATAAGTTACATTTGTTTAAACAATTAAAAATTGTTTAAAATTTATGGAAAATATTTAAATTGTCCATTAGTAATTATTTGTATGAAAAAGACGACGGAAATTGCTAAAAAGTAACAATTATTATTATTATCGATTAGCGATTCGAACTCGAAAGTTCATCGCCTCATCTACCCGAAACCGCCACACATCTCTATCCTGTGCATCCTCCATCCAGTTTAAGTAATCATGTCCTAGTTCTTTTAGATCATCCCTTACATTTTTCTCCCATCTGATTCTCGGTCTGCCTCTAGGTCTCTTACCAATCGGTTTCCCTCTTAAAACTTGCGCCACTGTTCTTTCATTGCCCATTCTTGCTACATGCCCCGCCCATCTTAGTTTACGCGCTTTCATTACTCTATTAATATTTGCTGACCCGTAGCGAGCGTGTAGCTCATCATTATGCAGTTTCCTCCATTCACCAGTCTCTTCGTCCCTCTTTGGACCATAGATTTTTCTAAGTACTTTATTTTCAAAAACTCTAAACCTATTCTCCTCTCCTTTCGTCAGCGTCCACGTTTCACACCCGTACATGACGACCGGCATTATTATCCTTTTGTAAATTCTTACTTTGATGTTTCTAGATAGCGATCGCGATTTTAGTAGTGTGTTTGCTGCATAGTAGCACCCATTGCCAGCGTGCAGCCGTGCGTTGATTTCCGTTTTAATATTATTTTTGCTAGTTATAATAGACCCGAGGTATTTAAACTCGTAAACCCTTTCGAATTTCATATTTCCGGCCATAAGATCCCCGCCTACATTACTTTGTTCGGATCTGACGACGGTCATATATTTTGTCTTTGATTCGCTAACTTCCAAACCAATATCTTTGGCTTTTGTGATCAAGATCTCTGCGTTTTTAGCTACGGTTTCTTTATCATCCCCTAGTAAGTCGAGATCATCCGCATACCCAAGAATTTGTATTATCCCATTGAGGGTTGCGCCGGTCGGATTCACTTGTACTTGTCTGACCACATATTCTAAAACTAAGTTGAAAAGGACGCACGAAAGTGCATCGCCCTGTTTCAGGCCATCGCGGATCGAAAACTCTTCCGATAAACTTCCGTTTGCACGTATTCTACCCCTACTGCCGCTTAAGCAAATTTCGATAAGTCTAACTAATTTTCTTGGCACACCCAAGAACTCTAGGATCCAGTACATTCGTTCGCGTATAATAGAGTCGTAAGCTTTTTTGAAATCGACAAATAGCTGATGCGCTACTTCATTAAATTCCCATTTCTTTTCTAACAGTTGTCTAATTGTAAACATTTGATCGCTTGTAGATCGGTTTCGGCGGAATCCACACTGGTAATCCCCAATGATTTCCTCGGCAAAAGGAGTTAGTCTACTTAAGATTACATTGGACAGGATCTTATAACATGAAGGCACAAGTGAAATTCCCCGATAATTGTTACAATTCGTTTTATCGCCTTTTTTAAAGATAGGAATAATAATAGAGGTATTCCATTCCTCCGGCATGCGTTCTGTTTTCCAAACTGCGCGTATTAATTTACAAATTTGCCTTGTGAGGCAAAGTCGAGGGATTAAGATATTTTTTGTTTTTAGGGTAACTTCGTTACTTTTTTAAAAAGTATCTTTTAACGTAACTTAGTTACGATTTTTGCAGTAACTTGGAACTTTAATTTTAGTTACATTGAAGTTATTTTGTGTTTTTTTTTTGGAGGTGGCCTCCATTTTTTATCAGTTCTGACGGTAGGTCGTCGATGCCCGCGGCTTTGTTATTTTTTAACTTCTTTATGGCCATTTCTACTTCTATATCAGTAGGATCATCAATTAATAGATCAACAGTGTGGATTTCACCGAGATTACCTTCAACGGGGGCTTCGCATACATTTAATAACTTATCGAAATAGTTTTTCCATAAATTCAGTCTCTCTGTCGCATCGGCTACTAGATTGCCATTTTCGTCCCTCATTACTTCCGTTCTACTTTGAAAGCCTTTCCTTATAAAATTGATTCCCCTGTACATCTCACGCGGGTTATTTTGTTTATTATGCGTTTCTATTGCTAGTATTTTATTCTTTTCGCACTCCCTTTTCTTGGATCTATAAAGCCTATTTGTACTTTTACTAATCTCGAGATACTTCTTATGTGTTTGATCGCACTTATTTTGTAAACTAATTAGTTTGGCCTTCCGACGTTTTTCAAACCAAAGTTTGCACTCTTCGTCAAACCATGGTTTGCTTTTGGTTACTTTCTTTAAACCTATAGTAAGTTTCGCAGCTGTCTTTATCGCCTTTTTCATATTGCTCCACAGGGTTTCCGAGTCGTCCACGTAATTATCGTTATCGTCTCTCTGTTCTTGGAGAACGTCGAAACTATTAGAGATCTCAACTTGATAATTTAATATTTCTGTTCGTGTTTTAAACTTATCTATATTGAAACGAACTGTTGGCTCTGTGCGGCTTCTTTTGTTGCTTAACGCTAGCCTAGATCTTAGTTTTACCATCACGAGAAAGTGGTCTGAATTTAAATCCGCTCCCCTGCACGATCTTATATCGAGAATGTTTGTATGACGTCTTCTGTCAATTAGAACGTGATCAATCTGATTGCGAGTGTTACCATCTGGTGATGTCCAGGTGGCCTTATGTATATTTTTATGCTTGAAAAATGTGCTTTTGACAACGAGGTTCTTTGAAGCTGCAAAGTTTATTACTCTAGTCCCATTATCATTACTGACGTCATGCAAACTTTCCGACCCTATTGTAGGCCTATACATCGGTTCTTTTCCAATTTTCGCGTTGAAATCTCCCAATACTATTTTTGCGTCATACGTTGAGAACTTGTCAAAAACCTGTTCGATTGTTTCGTAAAAAAGATCCTTAGTATCTTCGTCTTTGTCCTCGGTGGGGCAGTGCACATTGATCCACACCTGTTTGCTGAAATTACCCTTTAGTACAATATATGATAACCGATCGTTAATGAATTGAATGTCGATAACCGCTGGCGAAATTCGTTTATTAATGAGAAAACCGGTTACCAGTCTGAACCCCTTAGCTCCCCCATAGTGAAAAGTATAGTCATCCTTAGAAATTGACGCGAAATCGCCCGGCCAGCAGGTTTCTTGAAGTGCTATTAAGTCAGTATCGTATTTGATTGCTATCTCAATGAGTTCGCTAAATCCGCCAGTATTTAGACTACGCGCGTTCAGAGTTCCCGCCCTTAGATATTTTACGGTAGTTTTTTGTTGTTGCAAGTTAGCCATGGTAGTTTCGTGGAAATCCGCACGTTAGGATCCTATTCCGATCGTAGGTGAGTCCACCGTCCCAGAAGTGATAACCCCCATACCTCTCTGGGTCTAAGTATGGGAGCTTTCCGACTTTGACAAGGACCGTGTCAACTTGTCGTCAGACACATTACAGTTTCATCCTCGTATCCTAACATCCCCCTGCAAGGCAGCGCGCCTACTGGCATCAATACCCCTCTGGCCCTGTGCAGGCGAATCATTCCACACATCCCTTGCGGGCAGTGTCATCGCTGCGGTGTCCAATGGGGTAGCAGGATTTTTCCCTTACAAGATTTTTAGTTTTGGTTCGGGTATAGTTTCTAGGTGGATACACGCTGCACCTCGGCTTGCCAGAACCCACCCATTGCGTATGAACACGAATGGGTGAGTCCTCCCAAGCCATGGTTGTCGTGTGCCTATTTTCTACCAGTGCTGAGTTCACCACACACACGACTGGTTCCTATCGGCTGTCCGCGACTGCTTATTCTTGTATTCGCAGCTAACCTTAGGGGCTGTTCAGCCTCACGGGCCGTTCCTCTATCCGCAACCTGAGGACGCGCTACGTAGTGGTGACAGGAAAAATAATACGTAAAAATGTAGTAGTTTTTGATTTTTGGGTCATATTTGGGACGCTGTGAGAGGGGTAAGGGTGGGTTAAAAATGAAAGTTATTAGTATGCCTTTATTTCATAGGTACTCCTTTTCAATCTCTAAAAAGTTTGGCACGTTTCGATCAAACCCTGATGTATGAGTTCAATTTTTCGAAAATCCTATATTTCCCCATGTTAATTAAATGGGATTTTGAAGTGCCCGATGGCACGTGTTAATATTCGAATTTCGAAAAAAAATTAGGGATTTTTTTCTCCGGAAATGGAAACTTTTGGTGGGGGGACTTGCTCTCTAGGGTGAAAAAAATTTTGCAATGCATCTTTGGACCACCCTAATATATATATATATATATATATATATATATATATATATATAATTGTTGTTTTGGAACTTATTGATATTTTTTGGAAGCATTAAAATTTGATGTTTTTTCAAACAACTTTAATAAAATCAACACATACTGCTTTTCATCATAAAACGGGTACTTTTATCACCTTTCATGCAATAATTGAAAGAAAATTTACAGTTTATTATTATTAAAACTAGACTACTTGTTCAACCTATTGGAAAATAGATGTCTACAAACTTTTTCACGGCATTACATATAAGAGAAAATAAATTTTTATACTTCTAAATGTACGTGAGTTATTATTTGCTTTATGTAAGATTTCAATTTCAGTTAACGTTTACCGAAGATGTTTACACATAAATCTATTTTGGGTCGTAGTTCAGGACGCACGTGATGTTTTTTTAATAATTGTCAACGCCTAATGTTAAAACCTATTTTTCCTATTGTAAAATAATATATTCGTCTGAGACATAAAAATAAAAAAAGCTGTTTATGGAATTTATTCTTTTATTTCCAATTAGAGTTTTACAAAAATAATATGGAGGTACATCTCATGTGAAATATATGTAGGAGATTGAAATCGTTGATCATTTAAGGATCTTACAGGTGTACAGCAAAAATTTCAAAATCAATATCTTTAAGTTGATTTATAAAGTTGGAAAAAAAGGCCCATTGATTATTTCAACAAATTTCAGACGAGAAATCCAAGCGTAAATATTTAAAAAATATTCTAGCCGATAAATTAATGGGATATCCCGACAACAGTCCGTTATTGCTACTAGGGACTTTTTTCTAAAAGCGCAGTATAGACAGCTGCGGCTTTGGGTGTTGCTACATAAATGCGGCCGCAGGGTTGGAAATGAGTATGTTGTTGATTGACATCGAATAATTCGAAAGGTTTGGTTACAAAATGTTTGTCCACTCCCAAACTCAATTTAGCGGACAATGGAACATGCTTATAAAGAGGATTTTGTTTGACATGTATTGTGTGCAGTTCGATGGGTGAATGTGAAATAAAATGCTCGCAAATTGGGGTGCGTACATAAACGGAATAGTGCGGATTAGGATAACGTGGTCGTACTTGCTGATCCAGAGGTCTGACCCAGAAGGGCACATGCTTGAGACTGAAGACTTGCTGCAAAAGAGCTGCAAACATAGAGCCATCCTTTATTTGCATAGCCACGTCGTTTCGAACAAGATTTTCATCGCCACCTGCACCTAATTTTAGAAGGAAAAAAGGTCATTTATAAAGTTTTTGTACACTATTATATTATATGGATAATAGGGTGGGCCGAAAAAATAAATTTCTATTAAGGCCATGTTATACATGAGTCACGTGACCTAAATTATCGATAATTTTTTTTTGCAACAACTCACGTCCACAGCGAATGAGATATCGAGTTGAAATTTTGGGGAAAGCCTCAGGAAACAATAATGTACGTTTGCATACAACATTTAAAACGAAATTTAGAAACAAATTTTTTTAAAGAAATTAAAACCGGAGCAATATCGGCATTTTTTGTGCAACAACTCATGTCCACACAAAATGAGATATCGAGTTGAAACTTTGGGGAAAGCATCAGGAAACTGTAATCTGCGTTTGTATACAACATTTAGCTCGAAATGTTGAAGAAAAAAATGTAATGAATAAGGAAATTCACAAAAATACCGACCGTGCTGTAGAACTCTGTAACCAATTTTTAATGTACCCAATCAAACATTTTTGAGGTTCTGGCTCACATGTCTTGAGGAAAATGATGCAAACATCGGTGGCAATAATTACACTTGATAATATTTGCTCGTTTGGTGCAATTAAACAAATTGATATTTGATATATCCATGGTGTCAGCACTGTTGATAATGCAGATCGCTTGATTGCCGGTCGATATTTGATATTTCAATAATAACTTTTTTTTCTTCCCCAACTCTATGCTTTCTCACACACTGTCCTTTTTTATTTATTAATATTTTCCCAAATTTTTCCGCTCTATTTTCACTTTTATTTTTAAATATGGGACAAAAAATATCGATCTCAGGACTGGCTGGGTCACGTGACTAATGTATAACATGGCCTTCATCGATTTCTAATAGCAAAAAATTGTTAGTACTTTATGAGCTGTAAAAATACTGCTGTAAAAATACTACTGTACGCAATTTTGTTGAAATTGATTAATATCTTTTACCTCATCAAGCGTGTTGATAATGGAAAAAATTGAATTTAAGCATAAAATATATGCAATTCAAAACAAGATAAAATTGAAATTGAAAAAAAAATTTGCTCAACTTAAATGTAACTGTAAGAATTCATTTTTGCTTCCTCATAGAGGAAGCTTTGTAATGGTAACATTTTCAAAAAAAATTTAATTCATTTAATTAAACCTTCTTCAATTTAAAAACGTCTAATACAATGTTCTAAGCAATTGTCCGAATGTGCGTGTGTGTGTATGTATGTTGGAGTGGATGTTGCACTTTTTTGTGAACACGATAACTAGAAAACGGTTGCAGATAAATTGATGAAATTTTGAGGGCTTATTTTCTCACTAATATCTTGAAACTGACCAAAGGATTTCTAAAAATAGTTATTGCATTTTTTTTAGCACTCAATAATATTTTAAAAATCGGTTTTTTATCGTAAAACTTTCATTAACATAATTCAAAGTTGATGCAAGAATATAAAAGATTCCTTGGTTCGAGACCAATCGATTGACCTATAATATTAATACATTTTCTTGAAGAGTAAGGAAGCTATGGTAATGCATAATATTTGAAAATACGGTTTTTTATAGTAAAATTTTTTTCTTTAACATAATTCAAAGTTGATGCAACAATATAAAAGATTCCTTGGTTCGAGACGAATCGATTGACATTGATATTGATACAATCATATTGATACATTTTATTAAAGAGTAGGGAAGTTATGGAAATTTATATACTTTTAAAATCGATTTTTATAATAAAAATGTTCTCATTCTCAAAATTCAAAGTTGATGCGAGAATAGAAAAGACTTTTTGGTCATCAATTTTCAAATAGAATAATTTTGACAATGTTTGTAAGGAAATCATAAAGCTGGGAAAGGGATAGGGTGCAACAGAACTTTTCCCTTCCCTTTTCCAGCTCGAAAAATTATCATTTCGAATACAAAATTTGATTTTTCTAATTTGTCTTTGCGTTTAAATTTTTTTTTGTATTATTTTATAATTTTGTACTTTTTTTAAATTGATCCAAATGAAGACTTTGGTTTGTCTGTTATAAAAGAAATCACTAATGCTTCCTCTATGAGGAAGAAAATACATTTGCTAATGGGAAGCAAAGTGCTCGTGAAATGAGCACCATATAATTATAAGTACAAAAAAAAGTGGAAACACTGGAGATCGTTTTATAGACAAAACTTTTTTCACTAACATAATTCAAAATTCATGCAAGAACGGAAAAGATTCCTTGATTCGAGGCAAATCGATTGATTTATTATATTAATACACTTTATTGATGATTAAGGAAGCTATGCTCATTTATAATATTTAAATCATCTGTTTCAAACAGAAAAACTGTTTTCATCGATATAATTCAAAGCTGACGCATGAATAGGAAACACTTTTTGATCATAAATTTTCAAATAGAATATTTCTGCCAATTTTTGTAAAGAAATCATAAAGCTGGGAAAGGGATAGGGTGCGACAGAACTTTACCCTTACCTTTTCCAGCTCGAAAAATTATAATTTCGAATACAAAATTTGATTTGTCTGATTTGTCTTTGTATTTACAAAATTGTTTGTATTATTTTGTAATTTTGTATTTTTTGTATATTTCTATTTTTAAATTGATCAAAATGAAGACTTTGGTTTGTTTATTATTGAAAAAAATCACTAATGCTTCCTCTATGAAGAAGCAAATCCATTTGCTAACGGGAAGCAAAGTGCTTGTGAAATGAGTTGTTATCGAGATCGAATTCACAGCTAGTTTCATGTATCTTACGCGTAAATTAAATTTTTTCCCCATTTTCAATACGCTTCAAGAGGTAAAAGATATTAATCGATTTCAAGAAAAATTTAACCCTTTGCGGCGCAGTGTTTTTGAAGTAATAACAAAAATTTCTTATTGATATCGTATTTGAAGCATTGTAGAATGTAAAAAAATGTTGACGAACGTATTGTGTAAAATTATAAATAGTTATAAATAAACAAATTTTGAAAATCGCTCTTTTTTAAGAAAGAATTCAGTTTTGAACGACGTATTGAATAAATTGAAATGAAACTTGGTACTCTAGGGTTTTTGGGGTCTTTGTTTACGAATCCGGAGCCAGATTTGCGAAATTAAAAATGGTGGATCCAATATGGCGGACGAGTTTTCAAAAACTTGAAGGAATTCCATGAAATTTAACGTCTGGGGGTTTTGGGGGTCGATGATCACGAATCTAAAGTCAGATTTCCAAAATTCAAAACGGCGGATGCAATATGGCGGACGAGTTTTCAAAAACTTTAAGGATTTTCATGAAACTTGGCATCTGGGGGTTTTGGGGGTCGTTGATCACGAATATGAAGTCAGATTTCCAAAATTCAAAATGGCGGATCCAATATGGCAAACGAGTTTTTTAAAAAGTTGTTGAATTTTCATAAAACTTGTTACTCGAGGGTTTTTGAGGTCGCTGATTACGAATATGAAGCCCAATTGGCAACATTCAAAATGGCGGATCCCAAATGGCGGACTAATTTTCAAAAAATTAATGGATTTTCATGAAACTTGGAATCTGGGGGTTTTTGGGGTTTCTGATAACGAATCTGAAGTCAGATTGTAGCTGCAGAGACATCGATTCTCAAAAAAGACTTTCAGGTAATCCCAGCTTACTCTTAGCACTACCCAGAACTCCCTACGTGGACGTGGTAAACTACTAGTTCCTTCTTTCTTTCTTTTTTTTTTTTTTGTATTTTTCATTGTTTTTTAATTTTTTGTTTTTTAATTTTTTTTTGCATTTTAATTCTTTTATTTGCTTTTCTGTTTTTTAAATTTCAGCTGTAGAATTTTTTCAAATATAATTTGTGGATCTAGTTCCAGCTTTACGAGTGATAAAGGGTGAAGCAATTTCTTGTGGGTAAAAACCCTCGAATAACAAGATTTATGGAAATCTAAAAACTTTTTCAATAACTCGTCCACCATATTGGATCCGCTATTTTTAGTTTTGGAAATCTGACTTTATATTCGTTATCAGAGACCCGGAAAACCCCTAGATGCTAAGTTTCATGATAATCCATGAATTTTTTGAAAATTGGTCTGCCATTTGGGATCCGCCATTTTGAATTTTGCAAATTGTGCTTCATATTCGTAATCAGCGACCTCAAAAACCCTCGAGTAACAAGTTTTATGAAAATTCAAGTACTTTTTAAAAAAACTCGTTCGCCATATTGGATCCACCATTTTTAATTTTGCAAATCTGACTTTAGATTCATTAACAGAGACCTCGAAACTCCCCAAGTAAAATTTTTTAAGGAAATCCATTAATTTTTTGAAAATTCGTCCGCCATATCGGATCGCCATTTTGAAATTTGCCAATCGAGATCCAGATTCGTAATCAGCGACCTCAAAAACCCCCGAGTAAAAAGTTTTATTAATATCTAACAACTTAAAAAAAACTTGTCCGCCATATTGGATCAGCCATTTTGAATTTTGGGAATCTGACTCTAGATTCGTGATCACCGACCCCCAAACCCCCCAGATGCCAAGTTTTATGAAAATCCTTCAAGTTTTTGAAAACTCGTCCGCCATATTGGATCTGCCATTTTGAATTTTACAAATCTGACTTTAGATTCGTTCTCAGAGACCCGCAAGACCCCCAGATGCTAAGTTTCATGATGATCCATTAATTTTTTGAAAATTCGTTCGCCATATAGGATCCGCCATTTTGAATTTTGCAAATCGGGATCCAGATTCGTAATCAGCGACCTCGAAAACCCCCGATTAAAAAGTTTTATGAAAATCTAACAAATTTTTAAAAAACTCGTCCGCCATATTGGATCCACCATTTTGAATTTTGGAAATATGACTTTAGATTCGTGATCACCGACCCCCGAAACCCCCAGATGCTAAGTTGCATGAAAATCCTTCAAGTTTTTGAAAACTCGTCCGCCATATTGGATCCGCCATTTTGAATTTTGCAAATCGGGATCCATATTCGTAATCAACGACCTCGAAAACCACCGAGTATAAAGTTTTATGAAAATCTAACAACTTTTTAAAAAACTCGTCCGCCATATTGGATCCGCCATTTTTAATTTTGGAAATCTGACTTTAGATTCGTGATCAGCGACCCCGAAAACTCCCTAAGGTGTATATAACAGTAAAATTTGTTTCATAAAAAAAATGTGCGCCGTAAAGGGTTCAGTATATTCAGCTTATCAAGAACTAATTTTTTTTTGCTATTAGAAATTGATCGCACACAATTCACTTTTTTTGGCCTACTGTAATTCATTCACACTATACATTCATTAATTCTGTCCACATTGAAGCTCCTATGTTTACGCTCGATTTGCCCGTGATTTTTATCTCGCGACAGGCGCGGATCCAGAGAAGGGCTTTGGGGCGGGGGGGGGGGGCATCCAATAATTCCTCTTCCCCCTCAACTCTCAAGGGGGTGGTTAGTAATAATTTTAAAGTTATTTCTTCGCTTTGAATTTTTATTATAAACTATGTAATTATATTAATCATGAATGTTATTGACTTAATTAACAAATGTTCAAATAGAAACTATGTTTTTATATTTACAAGCAGCGTCTTGTATGCGTCTATTTCCACTCTTTGCGATATTCATATTTCCGGTTCAAATCTGGGCTGAGGCAGATTTTTTCTTGTTCCTATACAATTATTTGTCTGAAGTAATCGTTTTAACAAATCAAAAGTTGTATTAATTGTAAATGCACGATATTACTTTCAGCGCCCTAAATTGAAGAATAAATCAACTCAATGAATGAATCAACTCAATCAACTCAATGAATCAATTCAAAATTATATCATTTTAGGAAATTTTAAGTTAGAAACATTAAAAATTAAAAGTTCACAATTTTTTTTAATTGAACACTTTTTAAATTAGAAGTTGAATTATTTTAATTTTTAGTCGTTCAATTGTTATTTATACATCAAAATTGGTTTTGAAATATTTTGAAACATTCTCTTAAAATTATATTTTTGTACTAAAAAATCACTTGATGTTCCCCCATGAACATCTTATTTTACATCTTTTGGAATCTTTACAAATTTTATATTATTGTTGAAAAATTTTTAAAACTTCTCAATATCTTTTTAAATTATTCGATTTTTTCCTCAAACTTTTAATAAATCCTGTGAAATTAAAAAAATTGCATTAAAATCTTCCAGAATATTATTTTTACAGTTTTGGAAACCTTTTGAAATCTTTTTAAATATTCTCTTGAAGTTAATTTTTCAAACAAACAAAAAATCATTTTCAACTTTTCAAGGAATTTTAATCAATTTTTTTTATTATTTTGAATCTTCTTAAAATGCTTGAAAAGCTTCTATATTTTTCGTTTGAAATCTTCAAAAAACTACATTTTGTTTTACATTTTTTTAACATCTTTTCAAGTTTTAAATTATTTTTGAATTTGTTCAAAACTTCTAAATATCTTTTAAACTTATACCAATTTTTTCCAAATTTATAATTAATTTTTCAAAAAAAAATCATTTTTTTTTGTTCAAAATCCTTAAAAGCTTCAACATTTTACACGCAGAAAAAAGAACCTTACTTTTTACTGAAAACCAAGTTAAATCTACTGATCTTCCAAGTACGTATATGGACAACACGACAGTTCAGTAAATTTTACAATTATAGGCAACTAAATTTGACTATCATTGATGGTTACCAGTACCGATTTTCCAGTGCTGCTGACCTGCGGATCAGTAGATTTTACCGATCCAGTCGCTATTCTGCACTGTTCCTCGATGCTGCAATTACGAATTATCATGTCACTTTGACGGATAATATATAAACAGATCTGACTTATGTTAACGGTACAGACTATAGTTTGGACGGCTGTATAAAATGTGAAAAAATATTGCTAAAAAATAATTAATAAATAAACACACGGTTAATTCTAAGATATATTTTCGGATATACTTATAATTAATCGGTATTTGTAAGTTACAACGCTTATAATACAATTAAAATTTCGCACGCAACGGGGGGGAATTGAACGCATAAACCTAAGCACGCAAGTCGAGTATCTTAACCACTACACTATTACACGAGTTGCTATCTGTGAAATAATTCCGAAATGCATTTGAAACTAAGGTGTCGAGCTCGGTAACGACTTTTTGATACGCGTCCATGCCATCGCGGCACACCACAAAAGTTCTCGCATTTACCTCATATCCAGGCAAGTCAGCTGGAACATTCGCGAAACGCAAACACGTCTTGCTCCAATAAACTCTCAACTGTACGCGACCTGTGAATAAGATGTGTCATCCAAAATTGTGTTATTTATTATAAAACCCCTTCATTGCTAAGTGGTGATATGGAGTAATGTGACGACTGTCACAGAAATGTCAAAAATAAATGTTTTTCAGGTGATGCAATCCATCCATTGCCGATGGCGTCATGAATTCATCCCGTGGTCCGCGCGGATAGGTTGCGTTATTACGACTTTGAGGGCGAGCTAAACAAGCTATTCGGATCGGTAGCATGTACCGATCCTTCTGTAATGTTCACTGCACCACGATTGTAATCTCGGTTCAGTGAATTTTACATATCTTACCGTATTTCATACTAGGGAATAGAGGTTTATTTTACTAAAGGATTACCGTCAAATTCACCCTAACTTCACTGTGACAATTACAAAATGCTAAGTGCTTTTGACATGTTCACCCCTTCATTAAGAGCAGTTTTTACTGTTACGGTTACAAGAACCACTTTACATTTCTTGATTAGTACATATTACATTTCTTTTTTCTGCGTGTATTTAAAAACTTCTACATATCTCCTCAACGTACTCGAATTTTTCTAAATGAATACATTTTTATCTGTATTTACACATCAAAATTCAACATTTTCACTTACAAATAAAATTTTTTTGGATTAGAACAATTAAAATTAATATTGTAATGTTCAAAGTTCAAGTTTAGCTTTTTTTTCCGACAAACTCTGGGTCAAGCGGGTTCTCTGAGAAAAACGTGGCCAGCTAAGAAATTATAATAAATAATTACTTAAATTTTTTTTAAATAATCTCTTACTGATGATTTTTAATATTTTGCAACGAGCTTGGGAAAAATATTTTGCTTAGAAGTATTAACTCACACAGTAAATATATCATTAGTAATTTATATGTATATTATTATAAAATGAATTGAATTACAATTTTTAAAAATTACATATTTTGTATTATTGAAAATTAAGGCTTGAAAAAATGTTTTCGAATAAAAGTTTCGGAATTTTGATTTGATTTTATTACCATCTCACTTTATTTAAAACGCAACATTCATTTACATAACTGATATATAAATAAAAAATAGTTTAAACATCGTAATAATATATCAAATGCAAAATCGAAATCACTATTTTAAGATGAGACAAACGTTGAATTGTGATTTAAATTTAAATTTTGTGCACAAATAAAATTTTTCTCATGAGATATGGGGATGCTGAATTAGAATAAAAACTGTTTAAAACAAACAAAAAATATTCGGTTCCGAGAAATTAATATCAGGGTGCACAGTCTTCCCCTGTTTTTCTTAGTTTCCCCTTTTTTCTTGAAATTCCCCTTTTTTTCCCTATTCTCAAAAACCTTCCCCCTTTTCCCCTTTTCTCTTTAAATATACGATATTTGAAATTGTGCCCATTATTGAATAATAATTAAAGCAATTATAGCACTTAAATAAATTATTTATGAATAAATAAGGTACACGTTCCAAGTTCAGACCATTAAAAATAAATACTCTCAAACAAATTTGAAGATGAAACATTTTAAAGCAAGTTGAAAATGTGAAAACTGCCGACAGAAGTTATTATCCAATATAAAATTGGAACAGTTCCAAAATATATATTATTTTTTAAATAAGTATTAGAAGATTAATACATTTTAGATGAAATGTACAAAGTTAAATACCTAATTAAAAAATGGAATATTCCAAACTCATCAACTGCAATTTTAAATGTTCTAACTAGAGCAATTTTTAATTTTTTTTAATTTTTACTTGAAAATTTAACTATTTTTGAAATTGATCTTTTTTAGTTGGAAATTCAACTATTTGGTTGCATGTTCAAATTTCGTTCAAAAGTTATATTTGTTGGCAGAAAGTTGGTAAAAATGTAACTATTTGGTTGAAAATATATTTATTCTGTTGAAAAGCTGTCTTTTTGGTTGAAAATCAAACTACTTTGTTAAAAATGCACTTTTTCAAACTGAAAGATGCAATTTTTGATTGAAAATTATTTTTTGTATTGAAAGCTTATATTTTTGAGTTAAAAATTCGAGTTTATTATAGAAAGTACTTTTTTGGCACGAAAATTCAATAAATAGGTAGAAAATTGGGTTTTTCTTTTTTAAATTAGTTTCTTGAAATGAAAATGTAGCAATTCCATTTTTGGTTCAAAGTTGATCTTTTTTATTTTGAAAATTCAAATATTTGGTTAAAAATTTATGTAATCTGTTAAAAATTCGTCCTTTTTTTGTAGTAAATTGGTTGAAAACTCAACTCTTGTTGAAATTCCGTGTTTTTGGGTTAAAGATTCAACGGTTTTGTAGAAAATTTGAATATTCTCTGGAAAATTCAATAGTTTGGTGATTTTTTAACAACTTTGTTAAAAGTTCATTTCTTAGTTAAAAATTCATCATTTTAGTTAATGTTTTTTGTTTGTTTGTTAAAAAGTAGGTTTTTTCACTAACAATTGTAATGTTTGGTTGGAAATTAACTTCTTCATTATTAATTAATTTTTTGAAACGAAAACATAACTATTCGATTTTTGGTAAAAAACTTTTGTTCTTAATTCAACAATTCAACTATTTTGTTCAAAAATTATCTTACTCTTAAAAAATTTTAAATTGCGAAAGTTAAAAATAAATTTCTTGCTCAGTTACAATTTTTTTGAAAATGTGCAAAAACATGTTTTTTTTTTTGGATTGAGTCATATGCACACATTTAAAACAAAGTTGAATATGTCGAAACTGAAATTTATTCAGCTTGAACCAAAGAAACATTTTTTTATTTTTATTTTTCGGAAAAAAATGTTTGTCGTGAATTAGGATTTTTGGGATTTCATATCTTTTTTTGCGATTTTCGAACGTTATAAACACCACGAAAAAAATGTTTCCCATGGATAAAAAATAATAACATGTTTCTTTGGTTCAAGTCGACTCAATTTCAGGTTCGAATCAATCCAAAAAACATGTTTTTGGATATTTTTCAAAAATTTTCAATATGGAAAATTTTTTTTTTTATTAAAAAAAATTTTTTAATTGTAAATTTAAGAAAGAGAACAGAAGATATTAACCGATTTCAATTGTTTTAAATTTAGATTGAAAGTATTAATTATAGTAAGGATGAAATGACAAATCTTGGAAAGAAATATTTATGAGAACGATGTCAAACATATCAAAATTGTATATCCAATTTTTAAAAATAAATCTTTAATGACAAAAATCATTGAAAAATCATTCAAAGTTATTAAAAAATTTAACATTTCTTACGGAAAGGTTGTTTGTTTTTTTCGACATATGAAAATAAATGTTTAATCTTTCCCCTATTTTCCCCTTTTTCGTGCGAAAACCACCCTATTTCCCCTTTTTTGAGCTCCTTTTACGCTGTGATCCCTGTAATATTAAAGATCGCGATATCATAGTAGTATGGTAGATTTTATTGTTGTTGAAAATCTGAAAAAAAATTATAAAATATTTTTTTTTCATGAAATGGTAGTAATTTCTACAAATATCAATGTGAAAAGGTTCAAAAAATTATTACTACGTTAAAATTGGAAATTAATTTGAACTCAAATTTTATTACAAATTATTTTTTGATTATTGGTTCAAAAAATGATATGTCGAAAACAATGTATTATTCTACTAAAAAAAAATTCTTCCAAATAATATAATATTTGAACCTAGGTGGCTTAATCAAGTACAATCCTAATTAATTTTAGTGTTATAAGAAATTAAAAATATCATAAGCAAAAAATTCCATAGTAGAAATAATTTTAAAAAAAGTATACTTTTTATATATAATTCTTCAGAATATTTTTAAATTCTGAAAATTTTGTACAAAACAAAAAAACAGTATTGAAGTATAAAGTAGAGTTATTCACTATGTTAATTTATAATAATTATCTCAACTGATATTATGATAAAAGAGAAAACATTATAAAATAGTTTCCGATAATTTATTTAATTTTGTAAAATGTCAGTGCGCGGTCTGTCTTATAGATTGACAAGCGAAAATCTGTTGTTTTACTGATAAGCAAGTTATAAGTCCTCCTTCTTTTTTAATTTGAAACGAACCGCCTAAAAAATGTTGCGGAGGGGGCCTACACGTTTCTAGTTGTGCCACTGAACTTACTTACAATTTCAAATAGTAAGGCTAAAAATCTCGCTCAGTGCTTATTGCAATGCGAAAAAGCAGATCGAACTCACTTGCAAAAGTCAAACTCACAATCCTTTGCTTACCATGAAAATTAGTTATTCATACAGTTTACGTGTTCAAATGTACTATTTCAAATAGTTATTGAAGCTACTTGTTCTTTCTTTTTACAATTTGAAGTAGTAATGCTGACTTTAGACTTTGTATATTTTGAGATCACTATCTCATTCAGTATCAAAAACTATTTGAATTGTTTCTTGTGCAATGCGAACAAGTAAACTTCAAGTTAACAATGCATAAAAGTGAATCTAACTATCTACTTTTTTCCGTGTATTATTTATTATACGTCAGTTTGGTATCTTATAAAATTATGGTCTTCAACATCTAGATGTTTCTCTCTTGATTATCAAGTTATTAATTTTGCGTTTTAGATTACATAAAAATTTAATTAAAAAATAAACAAAATATTAACATTGTAAAATTGAATGTTTCAAGTATTTATTCACTGCATACCATTAAGCCTTTCAGGGTAGGCGTGACACTACCCGATTCGGGTAGTGTTTCTAGGTGGATAGTTTCTTGTAGTAAATAACTACAAGTGTGGGCTCACCACACCCACGATGTGTCAACAGCACTCAGTTTTCTCGAATGGTCACCCATCCAAGTCCAAATAATTTACTTGAAATTACCCATTGGTAATAAATTTAGTATTATGTTGACCTTTCAGTACTAATGTAGTTTCTGATTTTATTAAACACTAGGGTGATTCAAAAAAAAAAAAAAAATTTATTTTTTCTTGTGAACA
>CAKNYM010053237.1:1053803-1071893 GCA_932195095.1 Andricus curvator
GTTAAAACGAAACTTTTAAGCCTGTTCACAAGAAAAAATAAATTTTTCTTTTTTTTTTGAATCACCCTATTAAACACATATCGTATAATTACAACACTACTATGTACTTCAACCTATAACATTTTGATTCTAACGGCCTATGTTTAATATTAATTGATAGTATTAATTTACTGTTAATTACACATGTTCAGTTACTGTGCCACGATCCTAGTTTTAAGAATATTACCATGTATATTTTGTTCCTTAGAGGGCTATTTAGCCCTAGGGACTTTTTCAATAAATTACACATTACAAATTACAAAATGATTGAATTCTAAAAATCTTGTTGCACACTTTAAAAATGAAGAGTTTTTAACTACTTAGTTCCAAAATCATGATTTAAGAATACTTCAATTTTAGGCGAGTTCTCAAAGTGTTTAGTTTTTAGCGCTTCAAGTCTTAATTTATTATTTTGAAAGTGTCCAATTAAAAATCATATAATTTTCAGGGGTTTAAAAAAATGTATTTGTTTGTATGGATGCATGTATGTGTGTATGTATATGTATTGCCTCTAAAAATACAAGATTCTGTGGAAAGGGAAGGCAACTATCACAAAAATCGGTAAAATTAAAATAAATAACAAAATGAAAGAAAAAGTTATAATATTGTATTCGAATGTACAATGGATTGTTACGTCATACTGGACGAGTTCAGTCAGTGTACTATTCACACACAGTACTATTCGAATATAGAGAAAGCTCCGATATTTAAACATGTACTTGCAAAGTTGAAAAATATTTTTTTGCACTGAAAATTTATTGTTCTAACTGAAAATTTGAGTATTCTATTTTTGGTTAAAAATTTATCTTTTTTATTTGAATATTTGTGTATTTTCTTTAATTTTTTTTGTAGAATACTAGTAAAACCTTTAACCTTTTAACCTTGTGGGTTAAAAATTCAATTATTCGTTTAAAATTCATTTTTTTGTGAAGATACATAATTTTAGTTATTCACTTCGCAAACTGAAATATTCAATTTTCTGTGGGAAAAATTCATTTCTTTGGTAAACAATTTAACTATTTTCTTGAAAATTCGTTTTTTTTTCGTTGAAAATTTATTTTGCTGACTGAAAGTTGAACTATTTTACTTTTAGTTGAAAATTTATCTTTTTGAGTTGAAAATTAATACATTTTGTTGAACATTTGTATTTTTTGGCAGAAAATTCATCTTTTGGGTTGAAAATACTATTTGGATAAAAATAAATATTTTTGATTCAAGATTCATCATTTTGGTTAAATATTCATTACTTTGTTTTAAAATTGTACTAATTTGTTGTGAATTCGCGTTTTGAGTTAAAAATTATTATTATCAATTATATTATTATCAGCTGAAAATGTAACTATTCCATTTTTACTTGAATATGTAGCTTTTTTAGTAAAAAATTAATTTATTTTGATAGAAAATTGAACTCTTTTGTTGAAAGTTCCTCTTTTTGGTTTAAAAATTAGTCTGTTTTATTTGACGATTCAACTCATTTTTTTAAATTCATATTTTTGGTTTCATTTAACTGTTTTTGATTAAAAAAACAATATTTTTTGGTGAAAATAACAACTATATTGCACTTTTTTTTGAAAATTAATATTTTTGACAAAGATTCACTTTGGTTGAAAATTGAACTATTGTGTTGAAAAATTTTTTTTTTAGTTGAAACCTCATTGTTTTGATGGAAAATTTAATTATTTCATTTTTGGTTTAAAATTTCTCTTTTTAAGTTGAAAACTCAACTATTTGGTTTTATAAAATTCTGTTTGACTGTTGTCACTAAAAGTGTTTAAAATATTGTATTTAGAAACATTTTTTTTTTGTATTAACATCATTGATTGCTTAAGTGTAAGGTTGTTTTTATGCCTAAACAAATTTAGAACGGTCAGGGAAAATGAAAAGTTGGTCAGGGCAAAGCCAGGGAAAGTTAGGAAATTTCGAAATTGGAATTTTGTAGTCACCCTGAAATATTGGCCCAAGAAGTGGGCACTGGTGGGGGTTTCAAAATGGGACTGAATTTATACATCAGGTTTATATTCCGGGACTCAATTCGTACACAACATGGGGATTACGAACTCAATTCACCTGCACCGACTGCAGGCATGAAGAATTCAAACTGGAAGTTTATATGCTTAAGCTGTTTTAATGCTGTTTAAGCATATATAGTATATGAAATATTTGTAATAAATAATAAATATAATAATATGTTACACTTACGTTTGAAATGAAGGAACCCCAAGAAAGTAACAAATAGAATAGTAGTAATAATCTTCATTTTCTTCTGCGTAGACACGACAATAGAGAAGAGAAGACTGATTTTTTAAGAATTTTATGCGAACAGGATAAATGCCTGCTTATATATGCTAATTTTTATGACGTCTATTCGATAAAAACGCCTTATTTATTCTTCAAACTATGTAGAGCTGATTGAGAAATACGTATATGTTTGATCTCAGATTTCAAAATTGTCCGTATTTGCTAGCTTGATTACATGTGGAACCTTCAGAATTATCAATGATTACAATATGTGTTATGGATTGGGTGGTAGCCTTAGAAAATAATAAAAATTATTGTCTTTAAATATGTAGGAAAGAAGAGAAAGAAAAAAAGAAAAGTTTTACTTGCAGGTGCAAATACATACTGATACACATATTCAAAAACAGTAAAAAGAAATTTGCGGCGGATCGTTCGACCTGTGTATGAGCATTGACGCACCTTGGTTGAATATATATGCAACCTTTATGCGAAATGTATGATATATATCAGTTACTTAAAATTTGTTTATTCTTTGAAATATTTTTCTAAAATAAAATTATGTCGCGAACACTGTTTGTGTGTCAACATTGAAGCTCCTATGTTTCAGCTCGTTTATCATCGCTTATCGCGTGTTTTTGTCTTGCGATTTTTTCTGTCGCCTAGTTTGACAGTAAAAGTCAGTTGATATTTTGCAAAATAATTTTTCTGCTTGAAGCTGTTTCAATTGGATAGAAGTTATTTATTTTGGATTTGAATAAGGATTGTCATAATGTTAGACATATTATAAAAATTTTCACCTGACTTTAGGAACATTCAAAGTTAGCTAAAATAGGACAAAAAAAGTGCTAAACTTCAAATTAGTATTTTTTTTGGTCCATTTTGTTATGAAAATGTTCCAAATCAAATAATATAATATTAAAGTTTTCATAATAGACAATTCTAATTTTAAAATAGTGTCTCATTTTGAAGCCCTTATATAATACTTATTGGGATTAAAAGGCGTTTAATTATTTGTAATAAATTATATATATTGGGCATTCAAAATATGATAAATATTATAAATATTTTAATTTTACATTTTAAATGCTTCAAATTTAGAAGAGTTAAATAAATTAGAAGAATAAATAGTAGAAGAGCTTAATTTTTAATCTTCAATGATCAGAAAAAAAAAGAATTTCAGAAAGTATTGTCAACGATTGTGGCCAATGACGAAGAGACTTATAAAGTTTCTTTCTGACTTTTTTAGACTTCATGAAAATAAAAAAATTATAGGATATTCAAAATGCTGAAAAAAAGCAAAAATCATTTTTGTAAAAAATAGAGTTACGTGTAAACGTACTATACGCTCTTATATTCAGAAAAACACCTCGTTTTATGCAAAGATTAGAACGATCTTCGCTAAGTCTTTCCGATTACTCTTCCCTATAATACTTTGCGAATTGACAAAAATTGGTAATTATTTAAACAATTCAGCCCATTCATTGAAAAATAGTCCAACTGTGAATTTGTAGTTAAAAATTGTTTAAATAATTCACAATTGTTGTCAATTTTCAAATTATCATAGCAAGGAGTCGTCGGCAAAACATTTTTAGTATATTCCGTACAGAAAATGAAGCCTATATTAAATGCAAATAGTCAATCTGTGCATTTATTTATAAAAATAATTTAAATAATTAACAATTGTTCTCAATTTCTAAAGTATCATAAAAAAAGAGTTATAGGAACGATATCTTCAGTTGATTGCGGAAAAAATCGAGACCATGCATTGACAAATTGTGAAACTGAATTCTTTTATCAAAATTTGTTAACCTGTTGGCTCAAGATATGTGAAGCGTATGCACATGTTCTGTTTACTTAACCCTGCCATCAATTTCGAAAATAAAAATTTCCAAATAAGTAAATTTATTGCATGATGAAATTTATTTCTAAATGTTTCAAACATTGGGAAATGCTTCTGTTCGTAATATTTTGCTACCACACTATATCATTTTTCAACTTTTTCACACTGTTAAAGAGTTGTGAAAAATGAAATCATGGACAAAAACTGATAATATCTTAATTTACGAAGTAAATTTAAAAAATTTATATTTTTATTTGACTTAGGTTTTGTTTTAAAAGATCAATGTTAAGTTTTGAAGATTTCAAAAAACGTTGAAGAACATCTGGAAGATTTTAAGACCGTTTATTTAATTTTGCATTGTTTTAAAAATTTTTAGGAAAACTGAATTTATTCAAAAGATATTTAGAAGTTTTAGAAGTTTTGATAAGATTCGAAAATAATTTAAATCTTGAGATTTCAAAAAATTTTAAACAAAATGTAGATTTTTGAAGATTTCAAAAAAAGAAGCTTTTAAGAATTTTGAAAGGTTTCAGGAAAATTTCAAATATATTTTTTTTTAAAATGAATTTGAAGAAAAAGAAAAGATTTTAAGTGATTTCCTGAAATTTCAAAAAAGAATCAACAAAACTATAAAGTAAAATTTTTCAGTTTTGTAAGTTTACAAAATGAAAAAAAAATTGCGAGTCAGTTTAAGAAATATTTAGAATTTTTGGAAAGATTGAAAAATAATTTAAAACTTGAAAAGATTTGTAAAAATTTTAAACAAAATGTATGATGAACCAATTTCCTTATGATTCCTCAGAAAATTTGAAATTATTTTTAATTTTTAATAATGAATTTAAAGAGAGTATTTAAAAGGATTTCAAAAGATTTACAAAAAATTCAAAAAAGCATCTGGAAGATTTTTCATTTGGCAGAATTAAAAAAAAATTTGAATCATTTGAATAAATATTTAGTAGGTTTCGAGGTCTTAAAGAGATGTGAAAATAATTAAAAATTGAAAATATGTCAACAATTTTAAAACCAAATGTAGATTTCTGAAGATTTCGAAAAAAAATTCAAAAGCTTTTCAAGAATTTTCAAAGGTTTCAAGAGAATACAAATTAGAAAATAAAAAAAATACAAAAAAGGAAAACAAATTTTCTTAAGATACCTGGGAAAATTCGAAATGATTTTTTATTTTGAAAAATTAATTTGTAAACAATTTATAAAAAGATTTATAAGAATGTCGAGAAAAAATCTGGAAGATTTTAGGACAATTTTTATTATTCTGAAAGATTTTTCAAAGTTTTAAGAAAAATTCGAGCCAGTTTTAACGACATTGAGGAATTTTAGAAGTTTTTAATACCTTACAAATATTTTGAAGACTGAAAATATTTCCGAAAATTAATATTTTTTAATTTCTTCTAAACATCCAAAAATCCTAAATATCTTTTGAACTGATTCGAATTTTTCTTAACATTTGGAAAACTGACAAAAAATGTTCATTACTTTTGTTAGTATAACGTTTCGGCAAGGATACTATATCTTCTGACGAAGTTTCATTGAAATTTTATAATTAATTTATGCGTGAGAGCAAAAAAGCGATTTTTAACCTGAAAAAAAAAATTCACCTCTTCTTTATTCATACTTTTTAACTTAATAAAACATTTTTATGACATATTGATACATTAGAATCAAAGCTTGAAGTTTAATGAACAATATTTATTGATACAAAGTTTTCTTTCTTCAATATTTATAAATATTTAAGGACTTTTGATTGGATATTAAATTTTCCAACAGTAGATAGCCAACAGTAGATAATCGGAAAATTACAAAAAAATGTCTCTGTCAAAATTGGCAGCTCTGCGACTGTCTCGCAGTTGTTTTAAGTTAAAGGTTGTGTTTGTTTATTTTGATTCGTGAAGTTTTTAAATTCAAATTATTGTAAATAATAAACTAAGAAAATATTGTAAATTACTAGTTAGTAAAAAGCTCAAAAATTTTAGTTGTGTTTTAAGGAGCCTTTCCGAAAAGGTATAATTTTTAGGAATAAGGTATGTAAAAAAGCTGCACTTTTCTGTCATCGCAAGTCAGGTTAAATGGTATGAAGATCAAACATCTTGTACCAATCGTACCAATCTTACGAAATATCAGAGATAAAAAAAATGTCGATAATTTAAACTTTTGCGTTTTTTGTAAAATAATCATAGTTTCAACTATTATTTACTCAATAAATTGATTTTAATTGTAAGTGTACTAAAGATAAATTATACCAATTATCCCGAATTGAGTATTCTGACTTGCCCTGGAGCAATACCAGAAACAATTATCTATTGATGGACAAAGGTGTCAAAATCGTACCCTTGACCAGGTCCAATAGGAATGTTTAATGCAGCTAATTGATTAATTTCGTGATATTTTTTTCTATAAGAATACTCAATTGAATATGTAAGCTTTATTTAACAATGATCATCTTTCTTTATTTTTGGAAACTGATGCAGTTAAATGCTTTTGAATTTTTTCCTATCTACTGTAGGATGGTTTCCCCACTCATTTCCTTGTTCCCAGATCTTAGAATCTAATTTGAACTCAAATATAAATGTCAAAAACTTTTAACAAATGAATAGATATTTGAAATATACACTCAACTCCCGATATAAGAACCCCCAGATTAAGATATTCCTAGAACTATTGGTCTCCGCAGTTTTGTGATGAGAGGAGCCGCGTGGCCAAAAGAGAGGATATGCTCAATCAAGCCTGATAAATAGCTCGAGGGTCACCCTCTCAGCGCGTTGGCTGCATCAGGTTGCGTCATGCTTCCAAATCTAACAAAAATGATTCATGCGGCCCTGCTTGTTCACGTTTGGATTCCTCCGATTCAGGATCAAGGCCAATACCAGCCATGCCCGAAACCGTTCTCATATCGGGAGTTGAGTGTGTCTTGAAGGGGCGAATTAAAATGCTGCAACGAAACTGTCTGATGTAGGAATAAACAAAAGTTCGGGTCTTTCTGTGGGGAGAATTCTTGATCCCTTCGATTGTAGGTTCGTCCATTATAGTGAGAGGATAACTGATACTGGATAACTGGGATAACTGGGACCCTATCCTGCCTTCCGTTGCAGTTGGGCAATTCTCCAGATATCGGGAATCGCACAAAACAAAATTTTTACTGATATCATCTTGAAATTGATTTCAATATGTTAAAAGTGTTTCCACCTATTAGAAAATTCAGGGAACACTTGAAATCTCATTGTTTTTGAAAGGACAAAACTTTATCATCATCAAAAAACATCAAAAAATTATCAATACCAAAAATTTTCAAGTATTAACTCGCTTACTAGATCAATGCACAAATTTTTGTTTATGATACAATATATTCATTTTTAAGATTGTTTTTATGTAAGGATTTAGATAATTGAATTATAATTACGTTGTTCACAATATATTGCATTATTTGTTTAACTATTTCCATCTCATTACAACCTCGAAGCAGCTATCGCCACGTGTAACGTAACCAACGTTTCGTGTAATGTAACCAAGGCTACATATTTATTTATACAAGTGTTCATGATTTTTTTACATTCTCATTATAATGAGAAGGTATTGGTTTTATGTAAAATTTGACATAGTCGGTTTTCATCAAATCTCCACGTTTTGAGACCCCCTGAGCTAGAAAAAACGATTTTTACGAAGGTTTCTGTCTGTAGTCTGTCTGTCTGTCTGTCTGTCTGTAGCCACGATAACTTTCGAAAAAATGATCAGATTTGATTGAGCTTTGGCACACTTTTTTATGGCCGAAAAATAGAGAACGAGTTCGTTAACCAGCTATTTTGGATGAAAATCCAAAAAGTGAGCACATTTTGAAAATTTTTGAGACCACTTTTTTTTAAGATTTGAAAATTCTATGTACGGTTATTAGTAGTACGCAAAATGACGAACAAAATATTCTTATGACTTTTCGTGATAAAAAAAAAATTACTGGAGTTATAGCATTTTCAAAATTCCAAAAAACAAACTAAAATGAACATTTTAAGCCGAAAAACGCACGATATGAAAAAAAGTCAAGAGGAGAAAAACGTTGATTCCTGAACACCCTATAATATTTTCATAACAACTTTTTGAATTTTTTGAAAAATAAAAAATTCAAATTTTGATCGCACAAAAAATTAATGAAAAATCAAGAAAGCCATTTTGCTGTCAAACTATGCAAGATACCAGAAAAGATCATCTCACCAAAATTTTGCACCTAAAAAAGATCTACAAATTTCTTATCATTCACCTTTTGATATGACGCGTAGTTTTTGTTTTATTCGTAAAAAATAGCATTGAAAATAGAAAAATCAAATTTTCAGACGAATATTACCAGCTACGAAAAAATGACCGAAACAAAATTTGTTCATCCAAGGAAGAGGTACAAATTTATTGTGACTCACGTTTCGATAGGATGCGTGGTTTTTTTTTATTCGTGAAAATAACATTGACAGTAAAAAAAATCAAATTTTCGAAAAAACAATGCAAGGTACGAAAACATATAAATGAACACAAATTGTGCATTCAAAAAAGACTTACAAACCCGTAATCAATTTTTGTGGTTAGAATATATTGAAAATGAAAAAATTAACTTTTTTGATAAACGGCACAAGCTAAAATAAAATGTTAACTAATAAAATTTGTCGCCTGAATTATACCATTACTTTTCATTTGAAATCAAATACAAATTTAGTAATTTGTATATGAAGAACATATAACACGAAGCACAAAGTGCGCGTTCAGTGTATTTACCAAATCGCACGCCGTAAGTGCGCTCAAACTTTTTTGTTTCTATCATACGGTTCAAATGATTTTCAAATCAAATATCGAGCGCGAAGCGCGAGTGTCTGGATGAGAATGTGTTCCTTAAGGTCGATAGAACCTTGAGTAAATAAAGTTTCTTTTCAGTCTAAAATAAAAACAAATTTAACAATCACTTAATATGTAGAGGTTTTGATAATTTTATAATATTTGCAAACAAACTTTTTCTTTTCATCGAAGTCGAACACGAAGTTCAAAAATCTAGAGGAGCCGAGCGTAAAGCGCGATGTAAATACGCCCGAGCGCGTAGCGCGAGGTGAATACATAATCGAGCGCGAAGCGCGAGATAAATATATGATCGAGCGCGAAGCGCGAGATCCAACAGTCGCGCGCCCTAGGCGCGCTCAAACTTGCGAGCGCAGCGAGCCGCGCGCGAAGCGCGCCATGAGAATGTGCCCGCGAAGCGGGCAGATTTTTTTCAATCTGAATGATCGTGGAGAATAGACATAAGGAGACCAAAGTCCTGTACATTGACTTCACCAAAAACGAGCATTTTTCTGTCGTATGTAGATAACGCATCAAAATTCTAGATCTTCTCGATCGCGGCGCTAGTGTGGCACAGGTATCGATGGCCACCGTCATGGTCCGTGTAAATATAATCTCAAGCCTCAAACAAAAAATACAAAATTCCTAAATCGTTTAAACGATTTGTTGAGCCATGTAAAAACTGTTATAATTAAGTGAAAATTTGATAAGATTGCTTGATCTTATCTTCTTTTTGGTCGGCGGGGTGGGCGTCCACCAGGGTCGAGTTCGCTCCCCGCTCCTGTTCAACTTGGCCCTTAGAAAGCTGGGACAACATCCCCAGCTGTTATAGAGGTAGCCATGTATGCGGACGAATGGTTCCTATATGTCACGGGTGGCTCAACCCACGAGGCAACCGCCCTCCTAAAAATGGCGACGGAAGCATTAACACCCTGGCTTGCGACTTTGGGGATTTCCATCTCAATCTCGTAGTCGCAGCTGTGCATCCTCTCTAAAGGAAGACTGAGGACCCAGGACATCTCTATTACAATCAATCAGACACTTATTCAATGCCAGCCCACCCTTAATTATCTGGGCATCATGCTTGATACAAGATTGTCCTGGATACCTCACATTAAGGCTTTCGCCGATAAAGCCTCAAGAGGAGTCAATGTCCTACGGGTTATTGCGAAAATCTTTTGGGGTGCCTCTTCCTCCTTCTTGCTCACAGTCCATAAGAGGTTGGTTAGAGCGTGTCTGGAGTGGGGTGCTCCCCTGTTTTTCAGGGCTAGCGCGACGGCTTTAAGGATGCTAGACACGGTTCATCATGCACCTCTCAGGATGGCCTTGGGCTGTATGAGATCGATGCCTATCACAGTGCTCCTCTCTGAGGCTGCTGAGACTCCTCTGTCATTTCGTAGGTCTTTGCTGGCAAGTAGGTTTATCCTCCATAATTTCTGCTGGAATAACAGCCCCCTAGCAAGGAAATTGGAGGATCTAGCCTCTGAAGCTCGGGAAAGGACCTTTGAAGTTAACCCGGATAAATGCAGTTTAATATTGGTATACAATGCCATGTGCGACTTGCTGGCAGAGATTCCCATAGACCTGGAGTCTGGTGAAGCCTTCAATGACTGTGCGTCTCCTCAGCCGTTCTTTGCCGAGTTTGTAGGTTCCCGCTTCCCTGAGGCAACATGTGTCTACACAGATGGATCGGTTGATCCGTCCCTGGGGGTGGTGGGCTGCGGATTCTACATCCCTCTAAGCGATTTTAGGTTTGGAGTTGGGTTGCGAGACCACATGTCTATCCTCTCGGCAAAGCTATACGCGCTGTTCTATGCGGTGAGGTTCGCCTTGGAGTCGGTCGTGAGAAATGTGGTTATTTTCATTGACTCGCGCTCGGCTCTGGAACGGCTTCTGTGCAGATTCTCGGAACCTATGGGCCCAATACTGACGCGTGTGGTGGGAAACGGCGTGGTGGCTGCCATAAGAAAGGTCTTTGAGATCCGCTTTTGCTGGATTCCGGCTCATACCGGGATCAGGAGAAATGAGATTGCTGATGGAGTGGCCAAGTAGGCCTCTAGATTTCCAGTCATGGCTGTAAAGGGACTTCCGGTATGCGACTTGCGAGAGGTATGTCAACGGGACTTCGAATTTTGGGTGGCTCTGTGCTGGCCTTATAGCAGGACCGATGGTACGAGGGGAAATTATTTCTCAAGGGTAAATGTCAAGAAGCCTGGGCCCTGGTTTTGAGCCTTAGTTTACCCAGGTGAGGGGATCGCCTTCGTGGGATTGGAAGTTTTCACTCGCCGATTACGGAAGTTAATTGCCGTGGATTTTCTGCAGGTACACAGTCAAAGCTGGAAACCTATGTGGAAGTAATCTAATATCAGAAATTAAAGGCTGAAACAAGCCCTTTCAAATGAGCCGTATGCCAAATGAATCGCATGCGCTCTTAGACCGGGGGGTGTGTTTTTGTCTAGGGGTGGAGGAAGAAAATGAAAACCGAAACCAACTGCCAATATTCAAGCAAATCCGTTTGAATTTCAAAAAATCGTACGCCATATTGGATCTGCCATTTTGTATTTTTAACATTTAACTGCATATTCGTAATCAGGGCGCAGTCCCATGGAGGTAGATTAGTAGAATAGTGGAGCAGTTTTGACGAATGAGGTGACTGCTAGAGCTTGTGCATGCGCCATTTTGAATGTTTGAAACCTAACTGCATATTCATAATCAGCGACCCTTAAAACCTTTAAAAGCACTGCACATTTTATTATGCCTGGGCGTGGGTGTAAGTATTTTAAATCCTTTCTGTTTTCATTTTCTTCCTCCACCCTTAGACAAAAACACACCCCCCATTCTAAGGGCGCATGCGATTAATTTGGCATACGGCTCATTTGAAAGGGCTTGTTTCACCCTTTAATTTCTGATATTAGCGAAGTTTGTAGTACGTCATGGATCAGCTCTATAATTTTTCAAAAATGGCTAAAAACGCCGTTTTTAGGGGTTTCAACCCCTATTTTCTCAAGAGCGTGACGCGATGGGAAGTTTTTGAACCCAGATTCGTATTCAGCACAAAAAATTCATTCGGAAATACTAGGTGCCATCTTATTCGCAAAAATCATGTAGGGCAGTGAATTCGAAAAGAGTTAAAAGTTCCTAAGGTACTCTGTAATTTTCGCTAGTTGTTTCAAGAGATGCAATTATATTCGCCGCTTCACCTGTGACGCAACCTTTGAGATATAGAAATTTTTGAATAATCGGAATATCCTGATCATTGTGGATCATGAAATTGAATGCATCATAAAATTCTAGGTAGGTATCAAAACTACCAGAAAAAATTGGAAGTTTCAAATCAGGTAATTTACCTCTAGGAGCGCGATGATTTGAAAAGTGTTGTGTTCTAAAGTCAATAATTTCATGAGAGGCATTACCTAAATTTATTCTCAAAGTGTCTCCCGAACCGTTACCTCAATTTTCGCTGTTTGCATTACCGCTACTGTTAGGATCGACTGTTCTATTAGCATTTGTTATTGATAATGCTGCCAGAATGCTGCCTTTTTATTAGAGTTTTTCACTCTTCCGGAAATAAGGTAAAATCTATTCTCAAAATCTGATCTTTCTTCTTTATTAATTGCTTCTTCTTGTGCGTTGCCGAAAGAGAGTTCATCTAATTCTTCTTGACATTTATCAAACTTCTTTTGTAGAGGAGTATGTTCATCTTTGTATCGAGTTCCTAAATCGAGAGACTCTATGGCAGTTTCAGCTGTAATTGAATTTAATACTCTTTCGAAATTTATTAATTTCGATTTGATTACAATACGTTTTACTTTTCAAATGTTAATGCGTTCAGGCATTTTTGCTATATGAGATTTTAATTAGAGCGAGAAAGGCTAGGAAGTATTAGCATGTGAAAGGATAATTGGTAGTATAATTAACCAACTTACTTGTGACTTTTCGGTGAACGATGTGCGATAAAGTTTGGATTTGCTGCTACTCAGATTGCGCAGATGGATGCTGCGAAAATTTGTATCTAGTTGAAAGTCCGAATCTGCCTGGATTTCGGATATAAGCTGCGATGACTGGTCACAAAAATAACGCTGGTCAAATACCTACCCCTTTCAAATGTCCCGTCTCCTCCTATCTCGAGTGACAGGTGATGTGCGTGAAATTCTCCTTTTTTTGTCGACATAATAACTTATGTCGGCATAAAAAAATATCTAAATACATTTTGATTTATTTAAAAAAAACCATTCAATTTTAATTATTTACAGTGTTTCTGGCCGTGCGGATGTTTAAATGCACCTAAAAAGTGAGTTAAATATGATCATTCCGATATCGTGACAGACCATTCGAGACATCGTAGTAATTAAAGTAACAATAATTTAAACATTTTGTTGCAGCCAAAACAGAGGTGACACCCCTATTCTGCAATTGCACCTCAAGTTAAAATGTCTGTGATATTTCCACGTCTCAGATAAAGACGCTGTGATGGTTAATGGACCATGTAACCTTCCGCTGGACCACAAATATGTGTTAACGTCACTGAAATCTCAAATGTGTTCTGGATTTCTGAAGATGGTCCAAGATGTACTTCTTAGCCTTACCTTGAATGATCACTGCTGTGATCTGTAAATACGTCTTAACTCACCTAAACTTTCACTGAATTTTTATCCACTGTCCCGATCTAAGAGTCACTTCATTGTTGCTTTTTAATGTCACTCTTTCACGCTTGCGTAGAGGCACAAGATTTGTTTGAAAATGTTTGTTGAAATGCAGGGTTCTTTTGTTATAAATATTCTTGGGTATTTGTTCAACCTTTATATATTTATGCACACAAATAATACAAGTAATTTAAATGTAAACGGAGTTAAGAATGCTCTATTTTAAAAATATCTATAATTTGAGCAAGACTGGAAGATCGGCTCGGACGACGATATCCGAGACAGTTGGTTAACAGTTTGTAAGATGAAAATGTAATGTTTGAAAAGTGAAAAATTACAAGTGTCGAAATTCGCAGGTTGTAAAACTGCAAGAATCAGTGTACATTTGTGGGGTCACTATACATGTTCCGATTGGCTAATGAAAAAGAGAGTGGGATCCATCGGTTACTTCCACTTCTATAATGAACTTGACTGGCACAGAAGGTACCTGAGTCAAAAAAGATGCGGTCAACTGAAACTAACCTGGTAATATGCTACCAGAATAAAATGGCCAGTTTTGAAAATTTTTAATTATATGACAGCCTTACCTTCTGGATTTTAAGTGCTAGAAAATACATAGGATATGAATACTGAGGTGATTGAAAAAAAAATTTACTCAAGTAATGCTGTCTAACCTGAAATTTATGGTTATAACATAATTGCAGTATTGAATAATAAAGTGACTGAAAGAAACTTTACTAAAGTTAAGCTGCTTATCCTAAAATGTATGGTCATAATATAATTATTGCAGTGTCAAAGCGTTATACAAACTTCTTGCGGATGTTGAACAAGCCGAACCTATTATAAAAATAATATTTGAAATAAAAAGATAACATAAAGTGACAAATTTTAATTTATATTTTCTCAACACGTAACACTTTGAAATCCTTGGAATATTTCTGAAATCTTTGGAATCTTTTGAAATATTTTAAAATCTTTAAAATCTTTCGGAATCTTTGAAATCTGTGACTTAATTACGAGATTTTTGTAAAATCTTTAAAATCTTTTGAAATCATTGTAATTTTGAAATCTGGTATACGGACAAAAGTCGAGTTCGTGAAGCTTTAGCGGATGGTGTAATCAGTCTAAAATTTTTAGCAGTTCCATGAAGTGCACAAGCATATTTAGACAGGTAGTTCAAGTTTGCATTTTTAGAAACCAAGCCTAATTTAAAGTCTTTTTAGAAATCTTATTTTCGTAGCTCTTCAAATATGGAAATTGTAATTTATTTATGTTTAAAAATAGACCATTTATATCGAGCAAAACAAAAATATAGTGGCTGAATTTTTTTTTGTTTTTTATTATGAATTAAGTATTGGCAAAAGCTCGTGAAACTCTGATCTTCTACCTAAAGGTGCGTGTACACTAAATGAAACGGCTGAAATTTCTGGATTGATGGTATAAATGTTGATTATTACACAATAATATATATATACCCTGAAAATTTATCATTTCAATAAATTTATATTATTACAATTCATAATATGCATTGATATTGAAACAGAGGTGGGCATCCTATAGAAAAACAATAATGTTAATTAACATTTCATTGCACTATGTGTCGTTTTTCCAAAAACATAATTTGTTTATTTTCCTATTATTTTTTACGATTTAACCAAAAAAAGTATCCTATCAAATCTGATTTATAACAAATTTGTAGAACTTTCTTGAGTGAACAACTTTTGTTAATCAATTTTGTTCGTACCTTCTGTTGTTTTTCCAAAAATGTAATTGTTCTATTGTTAGTGTTATATTTTATGATTAAAACAAGAACTACGCATCCTATCAAAAAATTATTGATGATAAATTTGTAGTTCTTTCATAGCCGAGCAACTTTTGTCTAATTATTTTTCCATAGCTTGTGTCGTTTGTACCAAAATTAAATTTTTTTATTCTTAGCTTTATTTTTCACGATCAAAACAAAAACTACGCGTCCTATGAAAGAAAGATCAACAACAAATTTGTAGATCTTTTTGGCTGAATAATGTTTGTTCCATAATCTATTTTTGTATCTTGCATGGTTTGACCGCAAAATGTAATTTTTTTTTTCATTATGTTTTGTGGGGTCAAAATTTGAATTTTCGATTTTTCAAGAAAATTCAAGAAGTTGTTATGATAATGTTGTAGGGCTTCCAAAAAGCAACGTTTTTCGTCTCCTGACTTTTTTTCATATCGTGCATTGTTTTGCTAAAAATGTTCATTTTCGTTTTTTTCTAATTTTGAAAATGCTATGACTCTGACAATTTTCTTTCTTTCGAAAAAAGTCGTAGGGATAAATTGTTCGAATTTCAAAGTACTACAAATAGCCATACATAGAATTATCATTTTTTCGAAAAAAATTTCTCAAAAGTTTCAAAAATGCCCTAACTTTTTGAATTTTTATCCAAAAGAGCTGGCTAACGAACTCGTCATTTCAAACGAGCATTTAAGGCCTTGAAATAATGAGCTCAGGCTCAATTCAATCTGATTATTTTTTCGAATGTCATCGTGCCTATGCGACCTACTACTACTACTACTGCAACTACAGACAGAGAGACGGACAGACTGACAACTTCGCAAAAATCATTTTTTCCGACTACGAGGGCCTCAAAATGTGGAGATTTAATAAAAACCGATAATGTTAATTTTACATAAACCCAATACTTTCTCATTAGGATGAGAATGTAAAAATTAAATTGATTTAAATTCATGTTTTATTTCGAGAGTTAATTAAAAGAAAGTAACAAAAATGGCTAACGCGAAATGTAGAAAGGTTTAATCAAAGAACGTAAATGTATGACATTATCAATTTTCTTAAAACAATAAGAAGGCATATTTTTTATAATTTTTCTCCATTTCCCAGTGAAAACGAGAAGAGTAAAGGTAAATCAGGAAATCCTGGAGGAGGCAATAGCCGGTTTCGCAATCCTGTAGAATTGTAGACCCATGCCTGATATTGTGTCACTTGTTTCATTTTATTTGAGATCAGCAGTCTTTTTATTTACCTTGGCGGTAAACCATGTGTCTTCGAACGTAAACACAAATATGCGCTTGAATGTTCGTACTTCGTGCTTTGTAGGTATGGAATTGCGTAAGTCGACTTACACAGGGTATGAGCTCATAGCGCCTCTCTCTCGGCCACTTGGATGGCCGAAATTCTAGGAAGTCGGTATATCAAGGGCGGTAATATCAAGGTTCCAGTGTAATAGGTCTACAATTTTACAGATTTTTCGATTGCGCGATCTTATTATGAATTCCTAGGCTAAGTTATACCACTGTACTTCCTGAAATAAATTTTTCCTAGAGGTCAAATTAGTGCACGCGTCCTATCCACCTTCTTAATTGCACAGGTCAGCGGACCTATATGCAAATTACAACTTTTAATTTTGTAGATTAATTTCCTAATAGCTGATATTTCCTTGTACTATTTAAGAAGAGCAAATAAAATACAATACAATACACAATAAAAAAAATTTCAAATAATATTAACACCATTTTTAAATATTTGAAATTCACAGATATCACTAATATTGAATTGAAAAAAAAATAAAAATGAAGAGTAGATTTCAATATTTTAGAGTTAAGGATATTAAAAATCATTTCAAAGTCTGTCACACAGGTTTTTTGTCTTATCACGTTGCATTGCTATTTCAGGTTGAAACTCGAAAATAATTATTCACAAAGTTAAAAGTTAAAAATCGATTAATCAACATTGGTTCCAAATAACTGTTAATAATGATCACTTTTATTGCATACTATTTTTTATAAATGTCCGGTAGCGCTCCATATTAATGTATAATGCTATAAAACAAGAGGATGTTTAAAAACTCTGAAGTCAACATTAAGTAAATCGTGAAAGTAGTCATATCCCCATATTTTTATCTGTTCTGCTTATATTTTCAAACAATTTTTAAAATTTTTTTGTTTTATCAAATCCATTTGTCCTGTCACGCGACCTTTTGCAACCTGTAAAATTCATATCCATCGCAAATGCATTCCGTGATTTCTTAGTTACTAGATTAATTACTTAAAAAAAAAAACATTCGAAAGTTTAGAAAATTCGAGAGAAACCTTTGCATCATAATCATAATTTTTTAAATCTCAGGTTTAGCTCATAGCTAAATCTAGAAAATTATTCTGGAAAATTGGTAAAACTCATAGATTCAAGTGGAAATAATGCTCTTTAAATCTGGACCAAGAACACGAATAAATATGGCGTGATTGTTGAATACTTAATCATAAAAATAATTCACAAATCATAAAACATTTACTCGTGGAATGTAAGTTTCTCCGAAGCTAAAAATATGAGATGTGTCGCTTGCTTTAATTTCTTATCTGATGCAGTACGAGTATGTTAAAGCATATATACATAAAATATACTCCATAAAAAATCCAATTAAAAGTGTTTTGATTAAAAAAATTTTGCGCGTTAAATCTGATAAACCAATGAAGAGGAGTATTTTATAATAAGAGAGAATAATCTGTTGCTACCCG
>CAKNYM010053237.1:1084515-1158744 GCA_932195095.1 Andricus curvator
TGCCTCGCACGTGCGTGCCCTTTACACAGTGCGGCGCATATGCCTCGTATCCTGCAGGCACGGCGTGCCTCGCATGCCGTGCGGGTAACGTGCCTCGCACGATTGTTATCTGGGAAGTTTCTACTTATAAATAAAAAACAGTTGAATTCATTTAAAAAAAACGAATTTGTAATAAATTAATAATTGAATCCTTAACTAAAAATTTTCAACCAGAAAATATAAACTTTCAACAAAGAGGTTAATTTTCAACCAAGTAGTAAGATTTTCAAGCAAAGAGATCAATTTTCAATTAAATAGATAAATTTTCAACTAAAAAGGATGTTTTCTCCAAGAAATAAAAAAATTGTAAGCAAATTGTTAAATTTTTAAGCTAAAAAGGTGAATTTTCATCCCGCAATTATAATTTGAACAAATAAAAAAGGTGAACTTTCTGCTAAGAGAATTAACCGTCACACCGAAAAGACGAATTCAAAAAAAAAAATTTTTTTTTTTCTCAACCAAAAAAAGATTTCTCAGTCCAGTAAAAAAGAGATTTCAACCAAATTCTCAACTTCTTCAGTGGAAGAGATGAATTTTTAACGAGAAAATATTAACCTTCAACAAAAAGGTTCATTTTCTAAAAGTGGTTAAGTTTGTAACCAAAGAAATGAATTTTCGATAAAAAAAATACATTTTCAACTAAAAACTATTTTTCATTAAAGAAATAAAAAAAGCAACCAAATTGTTGAATTTTTAAGCCAAAAAGACGAATTTTTAACCTGCAAATAAAAATGTAAAAAAAAAAGTTAATTTTCAACTGAACAGTTAAATTTCCAAATAAACAGTAGTAACATCAACCAAGAAACATAAATTCTCACTGAATTATGCAAGAATTGATATTTTAACAAAAAAAGGCAAATTCACAAAATATTTTAATCCATAAATTAACAGATTTTCAACCCGTTGACAAAGTTGTTTTTCAACCAATTAGATGCATTTTTTATAAAAATAGTTGAGTTTTCAACTAAAAAAGGTAAATTTCGAGCGACAAATTGAATAGTCGTATTTTTAGTTTGAAACATGAATTTTAATTACCGCTCCTCATTTTCAGGATAGCTTCATATTTTTTTCCGTTGAGAGGAGGGGTTAGTTCGTTTCCAACTTCTTTGCCTACGAATTCTGGACTCTCCTTCATGACGGTAACGGATCTGGCTATTTGACACTGGATCATTACGTAAATTGACATTTTTATTTTTTTTCTCTGGATTTATTAATCAAGATGGTTGAAACTGACAGTGCTGTTGTCATTCTTTATTAGTAAGTCAATGTACTATAAACTTCAAGTCTTTTAGACTCTGTTTACATTAAAAACGTCAAACATGCCAAATTTGTTTTGAAATAATTACTGGCAAACTTTGATTTTCTTTCCCGGTTTATCCATTGGATTTAATTATGGATAGGAATCAAGACTTTGGTCGTTATTCTGTACGGACACAAAGAAGAATCCTGCATTTTTCCAGAGAAGAAGTTTTCGATTGGAATTTCAACATTTTGCCTTTCCATTGATTGAATTTAATTAGCTTTACCGGAGCTAGAAAAAGCTTCGAAATTTTGTTCCCGGCTTGTCCCGCTCTTCCCCTTAGAATGGTACCAGCTGAGTTAAGGATGGATATAGGCTTGCAATTTGAATTTCAACTTTTCCCCTTCTCATTGTTTGATTTTTATTAGCTATACCGAAGCTAGAGAAAGATGTGCAATTTTGATCCAGGATTGTCCCATTCTTCCCCTTAGAATGGCACCAGCAGTGATTGTGTAAAGTGTTCGGTAAATGTTCGGTTTTTGGGGCCGGTCTCAGGCTCACGGGATTTACAAAATTTTGCACATGTCAAAACTCTGCCCCCTATTTGTTTTTTAGAATTAGAAAATTTCTGGCTGAAGTCAAAAAAATGTTAAATGTTAAAAATTAAAAAAAAATTATCTAGCAATCGAACTTTAGGCTGCAAAATATTATTATTATTTAACCATGAAATATAGATTTAAACCAATTTTAATACATTTCTGAAACTTACCTTTAGAGTGATGCATACAATTTTGATGCTCGGAACCATGTATGAGTTTTGGTTCGAAAAACGCTTTAAACTAGGTTCATTTTTGGGAAATGATAAAAAGAGAGAATTAATCATGTTTTTGTCATAACGGAACTCCCTATTGTTGTTTTTATGCATGATCAACTATGGAAAGCGTCGAATTTGGTGCTAGAATAATCATTAAAAGTTTAGCATGGGTCGTCGCCACGAGCAATGTCTAAGCCACGCCAACGATCCATACATGTCCCATCCTTGAACAATCTTTAGCCATTTTTCACCTATTTTTGACCCATGCTTGAGCAAGACAACTTTTTTTCACGCGGGCTTCCATTGCTCGCTATCTAGACGGTATGCAATTTTGATAAGAGATTCGAACATTCCTATGTGGGCTTCGTGTAGAAAGACCAAATTTAAAAGTAGACCTGTCCTCTTCTTTCTCCATCACCATACTCAAGTCATGCATTTCTGATGGCTTAACTCCACAAATATAACATTCCAAACTTGTACTGTCACTTAGTAAATTACAGACCTGTTTGAATCAATTTTAATAAATGATAAATTCACATTACATTTTTTTTCTCAAAAATATTAGTATTTTTTTAATTTTGACCTTTCCATCAATCATGGTCAGCATTAGAGAAAATTCCACTGACGTGTTATTCGAAATAAAGGGCTCTAGACTTTCAATTTCGTTACACATGTGCCTATCTTCATTTTTCAAAACATCAGTGGTTTCCTGAACCCACTGTAATCGAACTGGCCGACAAAATCGAGTAGAGGAAGGTCGTGGATTTTCCCAGATCACTGCATTTGTTGTTTTGTCTGTCAGTCTAATAGGCACTATGAATGTCCCAAAAAGATAAGCATCACTAGATTCTGGGTCACTAAATTTTGGATTGTATCGAGAATGTCCTCCACTACCATCAAAACCGTATTTCACGTGTAAAATATACTTATTTTCAACAAATTCATTATTAGCATCGTGATAAGGTGTCAGAAGTGAGAGAATCCTGCTTGTTCTGTGATACAGTAGGTCTTGTAGCTTCACCTCACAATGCTTTTCATTGATTTGAATGTTTGTTGGATAACACTCTTTTTTTGCCTCTACGACATCATTATACCATGGAAATAAATCGAGATGATGTACTTGCGATATTCTTCGCATCATAAGATACTGCTCTTTCGTCAATTCAGCATCAGCAATAAGTCTTACAGCCTCCAAAGATGTAGATACTTTTTTGACGATCTTAGCAGCTGATTCATTACCTTCTGTTCTTTGCTTCACAAATGTAGCGAAAGCAAGTTGATCAGCGTTGTTGATGATCCTCAAATCTTCAATTTTTCTGCGCTTAGATCTTTCACTTGAGTTTTGAAAAGATTTTTCTGGACAACCAAAACAGCTGTCAAGACATTTTCATTTCAAGAATATGATAAAAGTTTATGTTTAACATAACATAGTTATGAAATTCTGTCAATAATTAATGATAGAAGTGCTGACAATGAACAAAACTCTAGTCAAAATAAACAGAAGCGCATTTCCAGAAACATAATTTAAGAAAAATTAATAATCTAAAAAATAATTGCAAAGTTCCAAAGTAAAATGCAGCCTCTGAAATGTTCATTACTAACACCTTTTTTGTTTTTGTAAATTATGTAAGGCTTTCAGTGGGTGGGAGGTGTCAGAGAAATCTTACGTCCATGTTAAATTTACATACACTTACTATAGAAAAAGCGTTGCAAAGGGAAGCGGAGGATGTAGAAACCCAAAAATAAGTCTCACGTATGTAATTTATGGATGACCCCTGACACAGGAAATACGTATTTTTTGGTGGCCTGATTACAACTGATCTAAATAGGTTTTTCCTCTAGAGAATCGGAATCCAAAAACGAAAATAGTACATTGGTTCTGGTTTTTGAAAGCAACGGGACCAAATTTTCCATACATCGTTTTTAGGTCAATTGTACCGCAACACCCAGATTTTCTTCAAAAATATCTTAAATTTGAGCATATATGTCTTGTACTTTAAAGGTAATGAAACAATTATTAACACAGAAGAAACGAAGTGTATGGTTACCATGTCCATTTTATTTTATCTTCTTTTATTTCGATGCGAAAAAATTCGACTTTACCTACTTCAAAATAGCCCGCAACAAAAAATCACTTCTGTTTTTTCTGTGAATGCAAAAATTATGTCTAAGTACTGTTACTGTTTATTTTGAGTACAACGTGTGACCGCGTATTTTCAGTAGCGTAAAATACTTAGGTGCGCAGAGTACTCGAAACCAAAAACACTGACATACTGAAAAAAATGGTTAGTTGGGTCAACTATTCAGTTAGTAAGATGCTAATTTATATATATTGCTAATTGATTAGTTGTCACAACAATTTTATTAGATGCGATGACTATTTAGTTAGTACCAGCAACTAAAATCGTTTCTCCCTACTAATACAATGACAGTATCATATCGTTCAGTGCAGTAATTACAATTAGACATAATTTTTTATTAATATCTGTTATGATGCCTTTCATGTACAAGGCACGTATGCTTTAATTTAACACCTTTTCGAATTTTCTAGAAAGTCAGGGTGTTGCGGTACAATTTTTCAAAAACTTCCAAAAGCACGCATTGATAAATGTAAGCCCCTTTTTCACAAAAACTATAGTCATTTACTCTTCAGGCCAAATTCGTGATCAGCAATCCTAATTTAGTGAAGAATGCCCATTCTCTTAAAAACAATGTCAACCTTTGTTATCTTTGTATTACACAATCTGAAATAAAGTTTATTCTTGGACTTGTTTCTGTGAACAATTTGTCATATTTGAATATTTCAAGTTTTCTTTATTTTAAGAGATTTTTACAAATCGAGAGATTTCTATAGGATTAGTTTTATGATGAATCGCACTATATTTGTAAATTGGCTTGGAATCCAGAGACAAAGGTTAAATAGTTGTCATTCTACATTGTCAAAAGAAATTGCATATGCATAACACATGATTGGCAATTCATGTGCGCAGTTAATCTCGTAACATAGTAGGTATTAATGAAAGTACAAACTTTCTTTGGACACTTTAGTTCAGTTTTTAGATCCCGAAGCATTTAAACATTTTCTAAATTCAATATTCTTCAAAATGGGTTTATTAGAAACATACAATTATTATTATTATGATATGGCAGGTGAGTCGGGTTATTAGAGTCTATTAATATTAAAATGCAGATGCACCAATATCTTTCATATTAATATCGTTTTTCATATAATAGTCGGCATTTAGCATTCACACGGAGAGACTTTTGGTATTAATATTTCTTTTATCGCATACTCATAATGGAAATAAAATATACGAATGTAGGGATAATCGAGGTACGGTTAGAAAAAGTCGAATAGTGACTATGAAAATGCAGACTAATGTTTCTGATTGGAATAAATCGTAAGAATATTAGAGTCTTACACACACAAAATTACAGTATTTCTAAGTCGCTCTATTACATTTTGTAATGGATTCGAATAACGAAGATTGGTATAGTGCTTTGAAAGAAGCGAAACAAACGCTTTGCAATCTTTTTAAACCACTATACGAATAATGGGATCTTGTGTTTCACTCTGGCGCATGGCAAAAAGAAAGACGGGTGGAAGTGTATGAACGCACACTATTACATTGGCTACAAAACTTCTTAATATATATATTTGTGTATGCTTGGACGTCGCTCGCTGGCTACAGTGTAGTTTGTTTACGAATCCTATATTAATACCTATACGCATACATAAACCTATCTTATATCTATAAATCGCACGCATTACGCTGAGACTTATGATTCTTTTTGCCCTTATATACTAATCAGTGAAACGTATCGCTACTTGTGAGAAACTAATAGTGCTGGGTCAACAATTGCAGGTACCCCGGATATATAAAGTTTTTAAAGATATGAAGTTTATGGTTACCATGTCAATTTTATTTTATTTTATTACAAAAATTAGATTTCTTTCATTATTAACTTTTTGTTGTTGTTGTTAGATGGCAGTTGCTCTCAGTGTGAAGCAGTTCCTAGAAACACTACCCAAATCGGGTAGTGTCACGCCTACCCTGAAAGGGAAATGGCTTAATGGTATACATACATTCAATCGCAAAGATCATCATCAAAGGGAAAATAAACTATTAACGCGACGAAGATTTGCATGAAAAATTTGGTTTCAGAAACTTAAGATCTGAATTGAAAGATTGCTTCAGAATTATTTCAAAATTTGAAACACAAAATTAAAAGCAGAGTAATAAGGAAGTAAATTTATGCAGCGACTTGTCAATTTCGCATACCTATAATTACAGAAAGTGACAGAATTAATTTAAAACAATATTTTTTTAAACGAAGCGACAGTTTTGCAGTTTTATTTTTTTTTTATTTTGGAAAATGCAAAAGTAATTATCAGCTCAATACCAATACAAATATTACAAAATATTATCTTTAGAATTATCTCAGGGCGTCTACTCAAATTCTGTAAAAAAATTCCCTGACAATCTCAGTTTTTCCCAGGTATCTATAGATTTTTTCAAGGTATAATTTTCCTGAATAAGAAGCCACTCAAGTATAACTATCGTATTTTTTAGAGCAATTCTGATCCTACATCCCTTCAAAGTATTACATAATACATAAAAATCGCTTTCGTTATGTACATCTGTGGATGGTTAAATTGTAATGACCTGAGTTTATTAAAAGTGTTAAAAAATAGGAATAAATAAAGCGTGGCCCAAAAAAGGCTTTATCCCCCCCCCTTCAAAAATAGGTGCCCTAAAAATTGTTCCTTTTGGTGTCAAAATGTCCCCTGAATATTGGCATTATTAAAAAATGTATATTTTGGGATCTCTTAAGTCTATTTTTGCACAAAATTGCTGTTTTAATTGCCACTAATAATGGATTATTTTATTTCGGTACATATGCATTTTATTCTTTTGTATCCTGAAGTAAAAAAATCCATTAACAGCGGAAACTAAGATAACATAAGCAATTTTTTGCAAATAATGTGATTAAGAGATACCTAAATATATATATTTTTTAATTCTGCCAATATTCGGGGGACATTTTGACACGAAAAGGAACAATTTTTAGGGGATCGAGCCATTTTAGAAGAACAAATAAGGATGTTTTCTATACCACTATAATAAGTTTACAACAATTAAGCGAGTTAATTATGGATAATCTATTCCTCTGTTCTTATAAATATATATAAATGTGTAGGAGCGGTATAATTTTTATATATAAAATCAAATAATGATGTTCCTTAATTTATGAAAGTAACTTTATAGAAGGACAAGAAATTTTTTAATGGTACAAGCTTTTAGGAAAATTATAATTACTACTTTAAAAAATCCAACTGTTAACGAAAAATGCCTTTGACATATTGGACTGTAACCCTCTTGAGCCTGAAAGAAAAAAGAACTTCCTCATTTTTTTATAAATTTTTTAAAAATTATTTTCATAGCAACTTAAAATTCAGAGCATTGTGAACTTATCACTATACGGGCTGGCCGCTGGACCGAAAACCGGGAAATGGCCAGGAATTTTTTGAGACCGGGAAAAACCGAGAAATGACGGTGAATTTATTTTTTCACAGGGAATTTTACAAATTCTTAGAAGAACAATCAATGAAATCAATTGGAATGTCGCAAATATGATATCACATGATATAATTGAATTAAAAATAAGTTCGATTTCAACTTTTTTTTTTGAATGTTGAGTTAAGTTGTTAACTGTTTCAATTACTACATCATTCAGTTTACAACGCTTAATTCTGAAATCTTTTACTTCACAATTTTTTCATTGTATGTCTTCATTTTTAAACGTAAATTTTTAATTGAAATAATTTAAAAATTCAGCTTTGAAGAATTTAAGAATAAAAAATAAAAAGCGTTTGAAATTTAAAATTGTTTATAAAAACATTTTAAGTTGATCTACTGTAAATATAAATTAATTATTGATTTTTATAACTGAACTGTAGTTCGAGTGTTAAAAATTGTACAATAATTATTTTTCATATATAATTATTAAAACTGTTCAAAATTAAACAATTTACAAATTTTAACGTTGTAAATTCAAATTTTTTAATACGAAAGCCTTAACAATTAACTTAAAATATTAATATAATATTCATAATTAGACACTTTTATTCAATTTAAAATCCTATTCAAATATTGTTTCAGTCTAAAATATTCAATTTTTAACCCATTCTGTTAGACATTTTTTAATTACAAAAATTTCAAAATGAGCAATTCTAAATCAAATATTCAAAACACAACTTGAATGGTAAAAATTTCAGAGTGAAACATTTAAACTTTAAACGTTACAATTTTCATTGTAACGTTAAATAACAATTGAAAATTATCAATTTGAAAGGACCAAAATTAAAATAAATAAATAAATTTTGGTATTTAATTTTTTTCCCAATTGCAGGAGGAACTTTTTTGGTTTGAAATTTTTATTGAGTGGAAGAATGGGAAGTATTGTATTTTTAACATTTTTATCAAGCTTGAAATGAGGAAATTTTAGTCTTTAATTGTTGTTAAATTGGCAGTACATTTGATATTTTTAAAGTTTTTATTGAGTTGGAAGGGATACATTTTTTTTAATTGGAAGAGGCCCTTTTTTTCTTTTCAAGATTTTTATTATTTTTAAGGGCAGATTTTTTATTTTTTTTCTGAATGGGAAGAGGATAATTTAACAAATATATTTTAATTGAGTAGGAGCGGAGGAAATGTTTATTTTTTATTTTTTCTGAATTGAAAAAGGAACATTTTTTTATTTTTATGATTCTTATAGTCCTGAAAGGAAGGAAATTTATGTTTTCAAGTTTTTCTAAATAGGAAGAGGCACTTATTTTGTTTTGAACGTTTTTATTGAGTTGGAAGAGGGACATGTTTCATTTTTTAACATTTTTATTAATGTGAGTTGAAATGGAGGATTAGTTTTAATTTAGAGAATTAAAAACGATAGCGTGGATTTATATTTTTTAACCAGAAATCTTTGAACTGTTCAATTTATAAAAGTGTAAAAAATTAAGTTTTGCAGTTTAATTGTACTTGATTGAAAATTTTCAATTGAAAAGTGTAAAAAGCTTCTATTTTATATATGTAAATAATTAAGAGTCTAAATTAATAATTTCCGAATTAAAATTTGTTTAAGCTCCGATGCATACTGCACTAGTTACAAATATTTTTGTACTACAAACAACGTCAAAACATTTATTGGCAGATAACTACTAAGTTGAATATTATTTACTTTTTGATGTTCTCATACACTATTATTTACTGGCTGCTCTACCGATTTTAATGTCTACCAAATTTACTTGAAGTTTTTGACTATTCTATTTTAAAAAAAAGTGTAATAAACAAACGTTACCTGTAATTACTGCATTTTTACATTATCGAGAGTATATCCGAAAAATTCTTAAAGCATTCGATATTTCCAACGTTTAAATTTGAAATACGACGAAATTTAAAACGAACTCTCAACATGTGGCCATCTTTTGTCCCTTTAAAAAAAATTAGTCTCGCATCAGTGTTTAAAGGAGTCGGACGTGTTATTTAAACTGCGAAAGAAATCAAATATAAAATTCAAAAGTTTGATCATTTTTCTTTTAATTTGTGTTTTCTATATACAGAAAATTTGATAAAAAATTGCTAACCGCGTAACTCAAGTGCAACCTCGAATTTGAAAAGAAAATAGAAAAACCCTGAAGCCTATTTTTGAGATGAATACTTTATACCAATTTATACCTCATTTAATTATAGGTGGGGGGGATGGTAATCTTTAAGGATACTTTAAGGTGGTCGAAAACTCGAAAATTAAACTGATGACGTTTCCCCGTTTTTTTTTTAAAGATTCCTAAACGCATTTTAAATTCTCCCTAAAACGTATAATATTGCAGTTCAATTGTTTTAACTATCAAGGAAAGTAAAGATAAAATCAGTACAGAAGAAGAGAAGAAAATAGAAAACGACTTTGAAGGAACCGTGAAACTATTATTCAAACAGATGAAGAAAAGTAAAAGTACAGAGTTTGTCAGCATGAGAAACAGCAAAGGTGAAATGCCTTATGTTACAGACGGGATAGTAGACGCTTTGAAAGACTCTTTTAAAGAATTATTAGGAGGTGAAGATATAGGGCAACAGAACTGCGACATAGAACATAATGCATTAGAAAACCCAATTGAAAAAGTCTGTGTCACTGAGGTTAGAGATATAATTAAGCACTTAAAAAACAATAAGGCTGCTAGTGTAGACAGTATTAGCGCTGAAACGCTCAAATACGGTGGTGAATATGGGAGGTCCAAAGTGGATTTATGCCAGGAAGATCATGTACAGATCAGATGTTTGGCTTCAGACGGATCACAGAAAAAAGCTTGAGAGTAGGAAAGAAAGTTTTCTGTGCATTTGTTGACCCAGAAAAAGCATTTGACAAGGTAAATAGAAGTAAACTTTGGGAAGTCCTTAAAGAGTATGGAGTCAATGGATGGTTCCTACAAGCAATAAAAACAGTATATACAGGTAGTAATGGGAGTGTAAGGGTTAATGGGAAACTGAGTGACTGGTTCGATATTATGCAAGGCGCGAAACAAGGATGCGTTATGTCCTCATGGCTATTTATCATATTTATGGATAAGTGTCCAAGCATAGCCCTCTTCGACGAAGAAGGGGTACATCTCGAAACAGTGAAGGTACGTGGGTTAGCTTTCGCAGATGACACGATTGTTATGGCAAAATCAATCGAGGACTTGCAAAGAATGTTGAATAAACTTAATACAAGCATGAAGAACATGGGCCTCAAAATTAACGTAAAAAAACAAAAATCATGGTGTTTGAAGGAAAAAGTGAGAAAACAATGTGCAACATTTTCCTAAATGATGAGAGATTAGAACTAGTTGACAAGTACATATATCTGAGTAGTCTATTCACTAGCGACGGAAAAATAGATGGGGAGTTAGATAGGCGCATAAATGAGGGTAAGAAAGTTATTGGTAGAGAAAGGTTCATTCTCAGAAATAAAAACATATCAAAAAAAGCTAAAATGGCCATACATAATTCTATATTCGTACCGACTGTACTATAGGGTAGCGAGACATGGACCTGCCAAAAAAGGACAGGAGTAAAATTAACGCGATTGGCGTGAAACCTCTGCGCACAATATGCGGGAAAACACTGATGGACAAAGTCCGAAACGAGATAATCCTTCAAGAATGTGGTACAGGAGAGACACTAGTAGATATATGGGAAAGAAATCAGTTAAGATGGTGCGGACATCTTGAAAGAATGAAAGATGAACGACTGACCAAACAAGGGTATAAAGGTAACGTAAATGGCAGAATGCCCAGAGGTAGACCGCCGAAAGAATGGATAGAATCTGTGAATGAGACATTAATCCGTAGAGACATAAGAAGCCATAGAAACACAAGAGCTTGCATGAAAAAATGCATGGACGTGAAGGAAGCTAGAGTAGTATGCCAGGACAGAAAAGCGTGGCGACAAATAGTTTGTAAACAGAGTGACAATAGAGTGACTGACGCCTGTAACAAAGACATTGGATCCTAATGGGCCCAAGTGGAGAACCACACATAACAATTTTGTGAGGCTCTTCACTTGGGGTGATCGCTAGAGAGATTGATCAGAAACCTGGGTCGGAACAGTGTTGCGGAACGAACGTGTCATTTAAATAAATAACACGAGAATTCTAGATCAATCTAAAATATCTATACCTCACACCTATATACCTATATACCCATCTACACACTACTATTTTCCAACCGAGCAAGTCACGTCTACCCCGAAAGGGAAATTGCTACAATACAATTGTACAATATTAATTACTTTTTAAAGCTTTTTGGCTTACGTTTCAAAAATTTGTTTGGTGGACATTTTTTACGTCACTGCCTCCATATTACGTTATATGAAGCTAATATATTATATGTCTAGAAGGGTTCTGGAAGTAATATAGAATCTAATAGTGATTTAAAAAGTACGTCACATGATACTTAAATCAATGCCATTGTAGACATTGCTAGGAACATTCCTTACCTACCTGTTAGCTTTCCTGCACGTAACTGTGTTGCCTGGATAAACATTCGTATTATCTAATAAATTAAAGAGAGGTGTCAACAATTGGGGATGCCAAGAATTGGTGCTCTTATCGTATGAATTTATTCAAAGGATTGAAAACATAAATCAAAGGGTGGAAACGCAAAATAAGGTAACTGTCGTTTTCCGAAAATGTTTTTTTTTTCTAGAAAATTCTAAAAAATTCAAATACACATCATGTTAAAAGGATTTGTGCGAAGTCGTATTTTTTATGGTAGCAACACCTTAAAGTTACATTTCCAGATCTACTCAAAATGAAAACTTTTTGTGATCAAGTTATTTTTTGTTATTCACGCAAGGCATATATTTCAATATCTTCACGGTTCAACAACAAAAAATGTAAATTTTATTATTTATCACTGCCTGAAAGCGAAAAATCGTCTGTCAACCTGTGACACTGTCTCATTTAAAATTGATTTTCTCGGAACTGAATAACTTTTTTCGGTAAAACTTTCTATCTCTGTACTCATCATCTCAAAATCTCGGGGACGTGTCACCATTTAAAAAATTAATAGAAATTATAATTTTTGTCACGTTTTTAAGACATTTTTCAGAGTTTCAACTCGACATGATCCCACTTTCGAACAATATTTCCTCCTAACTGGAAGCTTCTTTTCAATCAAACTTTTTTGGTATCCATTAAGCAATACGTCAGCTCGAAAGCACAATTTTTTAAAAATTGCGATATGGAGTTTACGCAATGTTTTTTTGCTCTCCTGCACAATTGCGATTTTATCCGTTACCTTCTCTTGCCTTACACCCTTCAATTGTTATCCAATCCCTTCTAAAAGTTGGCCTTTCTATGTTTGTAGAGAAATCAGAAAGTGGCCGATTTCAGACCGCAAATGACGATGCATGAGCACTTCACAAGCGGGCTGTACCACTTTTTACAGCTCGCTGTTGTAACCGGCGCAAAAGTATTTTTCACAATACGAACATCGAAAATGGCGGCTTTCGTAGCCTACGAAGCCGGGCGAAAGTGCGGAGATGCGGGTGAACGGGTTCGAAACTAGTTTACAAAAACCCTAGAGTTTCCAAGCCTCTTATTACAAACACTAGGGTTTGTAATAGGAGGCTTGGAAACTATAGGGTTTGTGAAGTAGTTTCGTACCAGCTCACCTGCATACTCACACTTTCGCCCCGCTTCGTAGGCTACATAAGCCGCCATTTTAGATGCTCTTTTTGTGAAAAATAGCATATGCGGCATGGGCCTGAAACCTCGCGAACGCCAACTCGCATGTCACGTAAAATACTATTATACTCGAGAAGTGCGATGCGTGTCATCTAGTTGCTGCTGATTAGTCGCCGGACAACTAGACGCTGGACAGCTAGTCGCTGGGACATCTAGTCGCCAGACGTAGTCCCTAGCACTTTTAGTCGCCAAAATATATATAAATTATACTAAATTTTGTTTGACATTGTTCCCATTATAAAGATATGTATGGGTGGTTCATAAATATCTTGTTTTTATTCTTCGACAGCCATATCGCGATAGTTTGTTTCTCTGGATAAGAACATGCTCTCCTATTTATTTCAGATTCAAAAAATTTTTGACAGGTAGCGAGTATCAAATGTACGTAAAAATTGAGATTTTCGTAGTTTTCTTTTTTTTTTTTAATATACATATTAGATTCAGAGAAATATCTTATGAATAGTTGCTGATACAAAGAAAAAAAATGATAAGCCAGATAAGGGGCATAATTTCTGAAGTGTACCCACCTCGAAAATGAAAGTTGTCCGATCGGGCTAAAAATTGGCCCAATTGTAGTCCTATTAGATAGTACTCCTCACACCAAAAATTAATTCATTTTGATAATTATTTATCACAGTGGAGGTGGTACAATTTTGTGTTTTTTAAGAAAAGCTTTACTTTCAAACGTTTGCAACTTTTGTCCTATTGCCTTAAACAAAATTTCACTTGAAATGTTTTCGATAGAATTTTTCATAAAATTTCTGGTGGTAATAACGATTTTTGAAAAAAATCAAAATTTGACCCAAATTTTCGAAAATCAAAAATAAATTTGACTTTTTTTCAAACTTGGGCACTTTTTTTTTCTTCAAAATAGTTTTAAAAGAAAGCTGAGATTTTTTCCTATAAGACCTACAATTTTTAGAGTGGCAAATTAATTTGTCTTTGAGCAATAGAACGATACATAAACAAGATGCCGTGATAGGGCCGGTGGCGCGCGATCTCCCCTAGTGCGCTCAGGCCGAGGATCTTTGTGCAACGCTTTAGTGCCAGTTTTTTAAGTTAAGTAATATTATATGCTGCTAGAATAACTGTTCTCTGCATTTTCAGGGTGAATTAACAAACGCCTGCATCACGGTAAGTGTAAAATTAATTGGGAATATGCTTTAAAAATTAGAAGTGAGAATATACATCTTTTGAATTTACATTTTTTTACATTTACATTTTTCTTCAAAAACCTGAAGGAAAATTTATTGCCTGGGGAGTTTTTGATTTGCTTCGATTTTGCTGAGAATTACGCCTTCATAATCCAGAATGTAGCGCAATGATAATTTAGCTCATGACTTGGTGGCTGTTCACGAGTATCAAAAGATAATGGTAGAATACGTGAAAACTCATTTCAGGCCAAGTAAAATCTACTATTTCACTGATGGTACAGGGCAACATTTCAAAAATAGGAGTAGCTTTGTTAATCTCCAAGTCCATGAAGAAGATTTTGGTATCCAAGCGGAATGACATTTCCATGGAACATCTCATGGTAAGGGTGCATGTGATGGTATAGGAGCGAATATAAAGAGACAAGCAGTACGTTCAAGCTTACAATGTTCTCCGAAACATCACATGCTCACTCTCCATGCTTTGTTTCAGTGGCCAAACAGTAACTGTAAGGAAACCGAAATTTTTTTCAGCAGCAAAGAAAATCATGCGTTAGCCACCGAGTGACTGAAAACCAGATTTGACAAAGCTGTCATGATGCCAGATACATTACAGTACCACGCTTTCATTTCCACTCAAGACGGAAAACTTCAACTCAAGAAGTTTTCGTCCTCTGAGAAATACGACATCTTCTCGAATGGCAAAAAACAAAAACCGCAAAAGAAGCCTGCAAAGAAAACAACTGTTGAAAATATCGCCAAAAAATCGAACCGAAAGACAGATAATATTACCATGTAATATTACTTAACTTAAAAAACTGGCACTAAAGCGTTGCACAACGATCCTCGGCGTGAGCGCACTAGGGAAAATCGCGCGCCACCCGCCCAATCACGGCATCTTGTTTACGTATCGTTCTATTACTCAAAGACAAATTAATTTGCCACTCTAAAAATTGGAGGTCTTATAGGAAAAAATCTCAGCTTTCTTTTAAAACTATTTTGAAGAAAAAAAAAAGTGCCCAAGTTTGAAAAAAAGTCAAATTTATTTTTGATTTTCGAAAATTTGGGTCAAATTTTGATTTTTTTCAAAAATCGTTATTACCACCAGAAATTTTATGAAAAATTCTATCGAAAACATCTCAAGTGAAATTTTGTTTAAGGCAATAGGACAAAAGTTACAAACGTTTGAAAGTAAAGCTTTTCTTAAAAAACACAAAATTGTACCCCCTCCACTGTGATAAATAATTATCAAAATGAATTAATTTTTGGTGTGAGGAGTACTATCTAATAGGACTACAATTGGGCCAATTTTTAGCCCGATCGGACAACTTTCATTTTCGAGGTGGGTACACTTCAGAAATTATATAAGTGAAATGGTTTTAAGTATTTATAAACGAATTTTGAATTGTTTGATCAATTATTATTTGTTTAAATAATTTTTTTTCTTCGGTAAATTGTAAAAAGTTATTATTTTCTGGAACCAATGACACAATTGAGGAATGTTGCCAGTGATATACTTTTTCAACATATTTCTCAATTATTTAAACAATTTTCATTCACTCGTGCCTTGTCATAGGGAAGGTGGAAAATGTTTTATTTGTTTCGAATCTCTTATAGTATGTCGCTTATTATTCAGTATTTTCTTATCTCAGAAGTTATACCCTAATTTTTTACACAATAATCATTTTTTAAATATTAATTATTTGTTAAACAATGTTTTTACATTGACGTTTTGGATAGTTATTTTTTGCAGATCGATTTCGTTGAGATAAGAAGATACTGATTAATAGGCGACCTATTTTATGACATTCGAAAAAACTAGATTTCTCTCCATCTTTCCTATAAAAAGGAGCAAGTGATTTTAATTGTTTAAATAATTGCAAACTGCCTTTCTAAAAAAATATTCTAACAAGTACTTATTTCCATATTTTCGAAAACCGAGCTTTTCCCGTTTAAAACCCCATATTAATTTGCAAAGACCGGGGCACGGGTTAATGTTGGCCAAATTGAAAACAAATGCGGAATTTCTTTTTCTGGAAAATGAACAAATTGGGAGGGATCGATGACCAAAAATCGAAAGTTGAATTTTTGGACCAACCTAGTGTCGGCAATACGCCTGTTTATCCTATGTATATACTTTTAATGAACATTCTTTTTTTCTCGAGGCTTGAGCGTTCTAAAAACATTTTTATCGAAAAAAAAAACATATTTATCGAAAAAAAGGCCCCTCCAAAACAGCTGCACATTTTTGTAATTCACTAGTACGAAAAAAATCGCATAAAAGCACAGCTTATACCAAGATGAAGCTCACTTTGTTGCGCTCAAGACAAGTCCCCATTTGTTTATATACAAAAAACAGTTTGGAAAATATCCTTCGCGAAAAGATGAAAACCGTGGTTTTTACGCGTCACTCTGTCCTTGCTTCACTTCCGATGACGACATTTTTGAACTGAACAATGTGAACAATTTGAAAAAAATCATATAGATGCATTCATATTTTGACTATACATAAGTGAAAACAAAATTGCAATATATTAATAATAATTAACGTAATATTCATTTGAACATGACTATGCTATCCCTCGTAATATACGTAGTAGAGAGTTATATTTTGTCTTAAATTGCTTAGAAAATTTCAAGAAATACAATCGAATAAAAATTAGTAATAGCAATCCTAAAACCTATTAATTAATAAAAAATAATCCTGATAGACCGATGAATGGTAGTGTGGGTGTGAGGAGACTATGGCTATGGGATACCATAGCTAAAGGGTCACCTCAGGGGGGCTGCTCATTTATCAAGTTCTGAAAAGAGGAAAAAGATACTTTGATTTCCAATGGCATCTTTTCGTGCAGTAGCTTCCTTTTTTTAATGAGCAGACCCGTCAGCTATGGTATCCCGCTGTGTCCTCACATCCACACTACCATTCGTCGGTCTTCAAGCATTATTTGTTATTAATTAATAGGTTTTAAGATTGTCATTCCTAATTATTATTCCATTGCATTTGTTGAAATTTTCCAATCAGTTTAAGCCAAAGTATAACTCTCTACTACGTATATTACCAGAGATAGAATAGTCATGTTTAAATTCATTTTACATTGATTGTTATTAATATATTGCAATTTTGTTTTCACGTATTTATAGTCAAAATATGAAAGTATCTATATAATTTTTTTTCAAATTTTGTGCACTGTTCATTTCAAACATGCCGTCATCGAAAGTCAAGCAATGACAGAGTGTCGCAAAAATACCACGGTTTTTACCTTTTTGCGCAATAAAGTGAGCTTTATCGTAGTATAAGCTGTGTTTATGCGATTTTCTTCTTACCAGTAAATATCCAAAAATTGCAGCCGTTTTGGAGAAGCCTTCGCATTGTGAACGAATAGTAAGCCTGGCGACTAGTTGTCATGGCATCTAAACGTCCAGGCGACTAGATGTCCCAGCAACTAAAGTCGGGACAGAAAGTCCTAACACCTGGCTTTGAAGCTTTGTTACTCGGCGAGAAAAAATCGCAGAATGTTGAGTCAAGGACAAAAACATTCTTCAACATTATACTTGTAAAATGATGTTAGCTTGATTAGCGTCAAAAATTTGTTTTCTTTCCTGTGACAAAAAATGTGTGAAAAAACAGGAGAAATGACCCTCCACTTTCACTACGTCGACTTTGAAGTCCTCCACAAGTGCAAAAATTGATATAAGAAATTTGAAAAAATTCATGAGTATTCTTAAACTTGTACTTTACAGATGGCATTTTTTAAACTCGAATTTAATGATTATTTTAATTAGTAGAGCTGAAAATGTAAAAAATAATTCTCTGGGCTCTGGATAGAGATTTCAAACTGAACTCCAGCTTAAAAGAAGCTTCTCGATTCAGCGGCTTCATCTCAAAAGTTTAATCGCCAATAAAAATTATCAAGGTCTGAATTAAAAGCGTCGGAATAATAACGATCTTAATGAGTTTCAATATTGGAAAACTCGTATTGAAAAAACGTCCTTTCTCGGCATTGTCGAATTTAAGCGTGAGACAGACCCCTTAAAAAAAAGGGTCAAGCTCCCGAAAGTCATAGGCGTAGACTTTAAAGGCTAAATGACACTTTGAAGATTCGTAATGTCTGATGTGCAGTGAACATGAGATTCAGTCTACGCCCATGGCTTTCGGGAGTTTGACCCTGTTTTTTCAAGGGATCTGTTTGAAGCTTAAATTCGAAAATTCCGAAAATGGGCGTTTTTTCACTACGAGTTTTCCAGCATTGAAACTCAGTAGGATCGTTATTATTCCGACGCTTTTAATTCAGACATTAATAATTTTTATTGACGATTAAACTTTTGAGATGAAACCGCTGAATCGCGGAGCTTCTTTCAAGCTAGGTTTCAGCTTAAAATCTCTATTCAGAGGCAAGATGATTACTTTTTACATTTTTAGCTCTACTAATTAAAATAATTATTAACTTTAAGTAAAAAAATTCCCATCTGTAAAGGACATGTTAAAAAATACTCATGCATTTTTTCCTGATATCAATTTTTGCACTAGTGGAGGACTTCAAAGTCGACGTAGTGAAAGTGGAGGGTCATTTCTCCTGGGTTTCACACATTTTCTGTTACAGGAAAGACAACAAATTTTTGACGAACGGAAGCGGACATCATTTTACAAGTATAGCGTTGAAGAATGTTTCTGTCTCTGACTCAACATTCTGCGAATTTTTCTCGCCGACTAATAAAGCTTCAAAACCAGGTTTCAGGACTTTTTGTCCCGACTTCAGTTGTCTCGCGACTAAATGTCCGGCGACTAATCGGCGGCGACTATAGGTCCTGTCTACAGTAGGATACATTCGCTGACGCTCAAAGCTACGCGTACGCTCCATACATGTGCTAACATAGGATGGAGCGTGTGCGTAATATTATCGATCCTATGTTAGCACATTTATGGAGCCTACTCATTGCGGCTTGCGTCAACAAACGTCTCCCATTGTAGACAGAGCCAGATGACATGCTCCGCGAGAAGTGAGGATAATTGCATCGTTATCAGCGGCCTGAAATCCGCCACTTTCGCCTGGTCTGCGGACATGAAGGCCAACTTCAGATGGGCGATGCACAAAAATGCCGTGTGCTTAAGGGGCGGAAGGTAATACACATTGATAATATAATTTTTTTTTTAATTTTGTAATGTATGCGATCTTAAATTTCATTTCAATGGTTAAAACAATAGGACCTATATGCATTCATGAAATAGAATGTCCTATATTGGGTTGTCAAGCTCAATTCGAAACTTTTCCGAATGGTATTACTCACAGGATTCAGATATGTTTATTTCATTTAGACATTTTTATGTTAGGACAGTATTTTTTTTTCCATACAATACCAGTTTCCTTATTTGTGCAATTTTACAGAGAAAGCTTTCAGAATTTTCAACAATATCTCTTTTTCAGATCCTCGCGTAATGGAATATGCTTTCATGAGGAACTTATGGCCAATCTTGCTTCTTTTAGTCAGCTATTTGTATTTTGTACTTAAACTTGGACCACGTTACATGAAAAACAAACCCGCCTACGAATTAAAGACATTTATTAAATTTTACAATCTCTTTCATATTCTGGGAAATGCTTATGTAGCAAGTGAAATTTTGGCAGCCTATCCAGGAATTATGGCATTTAAATGCAATCCAGTCGATTATTCCCGAAATCCTGCTGCTTTGAGAGTAAGTTCACAGTTTCATTTTATTATTTAAAAGAACTAAATTGTAATTAATTGCAAGTGACGGTTAAAAAATATTTAATTACCTCAATTATGAATACTCTGTTTCCTCGGCAGCCAGAAGCGCTAAGCTAAATAAAATAAATGTTACATTTCATGAATTCTTTGAATTCCTTGAATTCCATAAAATCCGTGAATTCCATTAATTCATTGAATTCAACGAATTCCATGAATTCCTTATTGAATTCTATGAATTCCGTGAATTCCATGAATTCCATGAATTCCTTGAATTCCTTGAAGTTCATGAATACGCGCGCTCAGCCCGCTAACTTGTTGAAGCGTGACATAACGTGACGCTGGACCGTTGCGTGACGATTCTGATGGATTAATTCCTCGTGCAAAAATGCCGTACCGCGCCCTAAGAAGTTTCACTTCAAAAATATGTTTTTCACGTTTTCTATCCAAGTCTTAATCGTCATCAATATAAGTGCCAAATAATATCTGTAAGAAGTATATCTGAGTAACATAAAAAGAATGACAATTTTAGTCGTTAAAAAAAATAGATCTCTAGTTTTTACAGTGACATGAGGCTACTTTTCATCAGGTCCTCATTTTAATCATGAATAAATATTTGTTATTATTAACACACGCTGATGTATTTTCTAAAGATAAATATGGTTTACAGGTAATAAGAGTATGCTGTTACGGAATGTTTTTCAAAATGTCTGACCTCATTGAAACGGGAGTATTTGTGCTAAGGAAAAAGAACAATCAAGTTACATTTTTACATCTATATCACCATACAAGTACTCTGTTATTCTGTTTCATAATGGCAAGATATATTTGTTCAGGAATGGTTCTAACTTTTCCAGTATTGAATTCTCTTGTTCATATAGTAATGTACACGTACTACCTTCTCAGCAACTTTGATGGGCCACTTAAAAAAATGGTCTTTCCCTTGAAGCGTTATATAACTCTTCTGCAAATGGTAAGTGAAATTTGAATGCCATCATATAAAAGCTGATTTCTCCATAAAGTTTTATTTGGGGCATGATTGTACCTTATTTTAATACTTTTTAATTTTTTGAACTTATACTAATTCGTAACAGAGAAAAGTTTCATGAACAGAATAACGCGGATGTGGAGCGCATCTAAACAAGAGTAAACGTACTTTATAAATGAAATTTTCATGTGAGACTTTTGCAATGACAGTAGATTCAAAGTTATTGAGATATTTTAAAAGAAATCTGAAAAATAGACAGTCGATAGAGACAACGCAGCATGACGTATCTATATAACAAAGTAAATTTAAAAAGATCGTCCGCTGATCGTAGGATATAAAAATATAAATAATATATTCATAGAATAATGTAACCGTCAGATAACAGAAATTAGAATGTTACAGAGGCGGTTCGTATCAGGTTATTAACCGCAGTTACTCAATATGCCATAACAGAAAATTGTAATTATTCTGTAACTATTCTTGAACTATATGTTCACACGTTATTTGTCAAATGTCCGAGCGAAAACATTTTTCAAAATATGATTCCCTAGTTTTTCATGGGATACTTACGTAACACCATTATGAAACCAACTAAGAACACTACCTTGTACAACATAACAGCCGTCATTAAACGATTCCTATACGCCAAAAAACACTTCTTATTGGTTACAAGTCCCTCTATTTCAGTGGTCGGCAAACTTTTTTCTTCCTTCTCAGGTATCGTCAGGCCCCTCCCGGCTTAATTTTCTTACTACTTTTCGGAATATTCACGGACTACAGTTTGGGTGAGCTTACTCTAGCAGGGGTTTTTTGGTCCACAGGCAGGTCAAAGTAGGGAAATTTGAAAACTTTTAATTTTGCAACTAGTGATTTGAAAATAGCATAATCAGCATCTACGAATTTTGTCGATTCCAATGATATATTACTTGCCTAGAAAATTTGAAAATCTTAAGCAGTTTAATTCAAGAAACTTTAGCACAATATTCAATTTTGTAATCAATACTTCTCAAAATTTCAATCTTCATAGACAGATGACATGTCGTCGAAATCGTAAAAATTCGTAGATTCCAAATTTATTAATTTCAAATTGCTGACTGCAGAATTAGGAATTTTTGTATTTCAAAATTTTCCCCTTTTTCAAAGTATGAGTATGAGACCTGTCATGCCCTAAATTCTACGCTATTGTAAATTAAAAGCATGTCAGCTGTAAAAATGCATGAAGAACAAGGAGGAGCGCAGTAATACTTTTCCATGGATATTGTTTTGAATTCTCAGTACGAACTTTGAGCTAATAATGATCGAATTCATACCGCCCTAGCATGAATATGGCAACTTTTTGGGCAACAGCTGGGGGGGGGGCTTTCCAGACTTGTGAGTGGAATATCTGCGAGAGCAGATTTAGTGCAAAAATAGTCGATGCCTCTCGGTCAGTCTCAGCCAGTCTCGGCTCTTGCCAAGAGAACTTCGTGCAATTTTGTGGCTCTGGCAGATATTTTACTCACAAGTCTAAAAGCCCCCCCGCCCTCCCCAACTATTGCTGAAAAAATTGCCACACTTTTCCGATGCAAATGCTCAATAACAGCTACTCTAGCGGGATCATATTACATGCTATACGTTTGTAATGTGTGACGCTACCCGTTATTATATACTACAATAGCAGAATGAAGGAAATATCTCTAATTGCAACATCCCTGGCTAAAGCTTCGTATAAGAATTAATTCCGAACCAATTCGAACTATATAGAATCATTCCGAAACAATACCGGATTGAGGTGGCGACCTCATAATGGCGCGGGGGAACTTGTGAAACTTTAAATTGCTTTGAGTATTAAAATAGTTTAGGCCTCTTCTGGTTCTTCATGTTTTATTGAAAAGTTGCTGCAGAGGATACAATATATCATAAAAACTTAACATTTGAATAATAAAGAAAGAAAAAGCAATACAAGTATATACATTATGCTGACCTTACTGATATTATGCGAAAGTTAGAAACAATTTCGCCGTGAAGTGTTTATCGACGATTTTTATATATGAATACGGTTTATGAAGAAAGTAAATATTTTGGAGTATTCACACTTACAGGAGCTAAATTCTAGAGCAAACATACAATATTTATTTTATATTTCTAAAAAGGATAGTTAAAAGCCATGTAGAAAGATCAATGTATGCAATTAAAATTAATGTAGTATATATGTATATGTCGCAGGCACTTAGCCGTTTACGGCATTTACCCAAATGCCTGGGCAATAAAATGACTTTCAGTTTAAAATAACATTCCTTTTAATAATTTCGATTCTTGAATTTTAAATGTGTAATTTCTAAGCAGTCTAAGTCTAATTGCAAATAACAGATTATTGAAAGAAAGTTATAACGCAATATTTTCAATTATAGTTGGAATAATATTTAGACATAAAGTAGAATTGGAAAAAGTATTTCGTCATTTAAAAGTTCAGAAATTCAGGTACGTACATGAATGGAACACTTACATACATTAGCTTATAACTCACATTTGCATTCCACTATTTATAATAAAACGTTAAAGATGCATGGCCATGAGAACCACACATTATATATTCACTTTGAAACAAGAACAATGATTTGTAACGCATTGATTTTGAGCTGCTTTACAGTTACACTTTTTATAACCTTGCCCACCACTAATTGATCGCTGAGATGATGCCTCTACTATTGAGATAAAAACGTCTTTACGGACATGATCTAATTTCATGATATTAGTCTCTGATATTTTAATATCTGCTTGGGGACAGTACCTGAATGTCTGAACGTTTAAAAATTAACCAAATACTTTTTTCCAATTCTATTTTATGTATAAATAAAAAATATAATTAAAAATAATGCACTATAAGTTTCTTTCAATAATATATTATTTGCAATGCACAATGCAAATAAACAAATATTTCAGTGCAGTGTTTCTAGTGTACAAAGCCATCAATAAAATATCGTTCATTTGAACGTTCAGAACCTCAAAGTACATTCCTATTATATTATTATTGGACTGCATAGAACTCGGCTATATAGGGCAATAGATATAACATTTTTTTTATTTCAAGTAAATGTAACGTTATTAATTCGAAAGGAAGCTGTTGGGATCCAGGAAATTGGACGAAAGAAAGAACGAGACAGGTAGATGCGTCTAATGGTCGGCATTTAGACTATTGCTCAGGTATTAGGCTAAATGCCGCATTCGTCTGAATAACATTTTTGGAATGTACACTTGTGCCATTAAATTACAGTGTGACACTTAACATAAGTTCTGAATATTTGACCTAAAATTATTCGAGTTGTCCCGACGGGACGTTGGAAAGAGGTAGGGGTGTGAACTACATTGTTTTGGTGACTAATCACGGAGGTGTCTTTCTGCACTTTTGCCAACTTTTTCTGAACTTCATATTTTTGCGAATGAGAGATGCCGACTTGCCATGAATTTGACTAGCTGGAAATATGACTCGCTGCATATGTGAATTGCTGCATTTTTGCCAATTTTTGGTGGACTTCTTATTTTTCGAAATGAGAGTTGCCACGAATGTCACTTGCCGCATTTCTGCTAATTTTTTATGGACTTTAAATTTTTCCAAATGAGCTCTCTTAAACTGAACCATTGAAATGGTCACTGGTTGAATAAATATTTTGAATTATCCCTGGTGAGCCAGTGATTTTTCGACTTTGACTGGGTGAATCAGTTAGTGACTCAACTAAAAAAACGTTACTGAATATACCAGTGAAGCCAAATGATAGATTCAACCAGTGATATAATACTCCATGCGAAGGCAAGGCATGAACCTCCAGTCCTCTGGTGCGCGCGTGTCGCTAGTCGGGTCTTTGTATTTCTCGAGCTGCAATAAGCAGGGGATATATTATCGTTCGCTTGAAAGTGAGGAGGCTCCTGGCCACTTGTCTTTGTCTTTGAGCGACGCGACACATTTATCATTGTGAGAGTAAAGTGCGGTTTTCAAAATATAATTTTGCAAAGGTTACGACCAGATGACTGCTGGTACTGAGTAGCCAGTGCACCTCACTGATTAAAGCAGTGACGAAATTCCACTGAGTGAACAAGTGAAATCTCACTGATTTCCAGGGACACACTTCTAACTGTTTCAACCAGTGAGATATCACTGGTTCATTTTAAAAGAAAGGAAGATGTCGCAATGTGACTTGCTGCAAATGTGACTCGCCGTCAATGTGAATCGTCGCAAATTTGACTTGCCGCAAATGTGACTCACCAGGGGTTGGTATGGACAATCCCCATAGTGGACAGCATTAGATTTGTGTGAATTTGGACCTATCCAGTTTTCCATTCTCGATGTATTGAAACCCCCTGAGTCAGAAGAAAATGTTGTTACGGACATGTCTTTCTGTCTATCGTTCAGTCTATCTGTAGTTTGACGACACTAATATTTATGTTTTCAGCCATCAATTACACTGGAACCTGGATTTGTGCACGGTTTCGGGCATGGTCCGCGCCACAAATCTAGGGACTCCGAACGTAAACAGGCAGGGCAGCATGAATAATTTCTGTTGGATTTGGAAGCATGACATAACCTGATGCAACTAACGTGCTGAAAGTGCGGCTCCCGATCTGTTGGTCACGCTTGACTGAGCACATTCTCCCTTTCGGCCCCGTGACTCGTCTTATCACGAAACTGCGGAGACGATCAGTCCTAGGAATGCACGAATCCAGTTTACGCGAATCCAGGTTCCAGTGTACTGCTAATAATGATTATTGAACAATAAGCAATAAAATAATGAATATTAAAATAATGAAGAATAAACTTTGTACTTTATTTTGCAAAATCTAAATAATAAGTAGTTTGTGGCGTAGGTACAGATAAATTATAAGAAATATATGAGTATATAACAACTTTTTATTTTTGGGGAGAAAAAATGACCCCGCAAATTTTACCCCTCACCCCACCCCCTGAGGCAGTAGGGGGGTAACTTTAAAATTTTAAATGGGAACCTATAATTTTTATTACAGATTCAGATTCCTCATCAAAAAATACGTAAGTTTTATTGTAAGTTTTTTTCGATTTGCGCCAGATGGCACCGCATTGGCGAAAAATGACGTTGTTGACTGTTCAAGGAATGCGCTTCCAAACGAAAGATAAATAAGACAAGGAGTCGGTTGGTTTGGATTGATTCGTACGGGTTGGTGTGTTTTGGTTCGTTCTTTTGCTTATGTTAAAAAAATGTAATGTGCTCTTCAATGTGCTCCAGTTTCAAGAACGGTTTCAGCACCGTGCTCCTCTATCCATAGCCAGCAGATCTCAAACGGCTTTGTATCGTCTTGACAAAACTTTTTGGGCTTTCTAATCTTTCTACTTCACATTAACCCCCTTCCCAGTTGCGTGGAAGGGATGTTAAAAGTTAAATTGATTACAATTGAATAGCCCTCCTGAAAACAATCAACACATCTTTTTTATCTTTCGTTTGGAAGAGCATTTCTTGAACAGTCAACAATGTCATTTTTCGCCAATGCAGCGCCATCTGGATCGAATCGAAAAAAACCATTCAAATAGAACGTACGTATTTTATTATGGGGAATCTGAATCTGTAATAAAAAATATAGGTTCCGGTTTGAAATTTTAAAGGTGCACCCCTCCCGTCCCTAGGTTTATTTCGGAATATATATTATACATCAGGGTGGGTCGAAAAAACGAAATGATGGAAATCGAGATTGGAACTATATGGAAAAGTAGTGTATTAGGACTCTGAAAAAGTAAACAAAATTTGGGACCTATTTGACGAAAGCCTTCAACTCGCGCGTTCGCAAAATATGCTTGGAAAATTTCTTATTTTCATAGTTTTAATATTTTCGTGTGTGTCAATTTTTTTTTGTTTCTGGGGTTCTTAAATGTCCCTTCAACATTTTTCAGCTTTTTTATTAAATATATGTAAGAGATAATTCATGTTTAATGAACCCCCGTTTTCAAAAAACAATTTTAAAATATACAAGAATAGTGAAAGAATTATTTCATGTATAAAAGGCTTTTCTACTGGTGGAAATGTATTCGAAAAAAAATTCATTAGCCTGTGAAATCATAAATGTTGGCACAGTACATTTTTGAAAATTATTCAATGGCTTTAGAGCAGTTTGAAATTCTACTGAAAAAAATGAGTAAGCTTGTGAACTCTGGAATTAAGAGTTTCATTGTCTGAACTGTGAAAACTAGCATTTCTAGATGCACATTTTTTTCAAGCTGAAGGAAGGCATTGTCCTCTGCGTAGGTAATTTCGTTGTGATGTAACCGTCTCGTTGATTTTCGCCTATCACCTTGGAGGATGCCTCGGTTACAACCTTGATCATTCTTTCCACAGATTGAGTATGGCAAGGAAGTTTCCAAATCTTTGGCATCGATCTTAATCCGTTTTCAACTACACTTGCAAGGTCTTCTTCCGAGAGATTTTGAGTTAGAGGTGGTACAGTCAAGCTGGTTTTGTTCCAATCGATACTCTTTGTAAATCTGTTGCATCGAACTGCAAGGTTGGAGTGTTGAAAGTTCTAGGTCCATGTGATCGTTGCGGATCTGGGGATGATTCTTGTCTGATGTTGAGGATTCGCTAAACTGGTTCTTCCCTGATTGTTTTTTGATCGTCTCCCAACACTGCAAGAAGGAGGTTTTCAGGGTGGACAAAATAAGCACCTCGCTGGAGTATCGGATCAACGACTAACTTTAGGCTTTGATCTAGGTACCGAGAAAGTTGTTCCTCCATCCATAACTGCTCGGCACCCTGAGTACACGACGGATTGGTTTTGATCATTTTGATCGTCAAGTTTCTGGAAGGTGTTTTGGTACCCATGAACAGACGCAAAATTCGACTAGGCAAAGCTCTCCAGGGCATCTATTAGCCACGTCTGCTGGACTTTTACCGACATAATAGCTTTACAAAATAGTAGTAAATATGCCTGATCCTTACTCAAAGATTTGGAGTCGATTTGTGGCAATTCAGTTTCAATTTTACGTAACTTAATGATAGGAAGCTGTTCAAAATGTTTTAACTGTTTACCATTGGGACCAGTAAAACTGTTTGGACCAGAACTCGTACCCTCTATACTGATAAAAGATGTCTTAGTGGCAACTCGTTCATATGAAGCATGCATACAATCCATTGAACTGGTCGATCCAGTCGTTTCTCCATTGAAGCAAGAATGCCAGCATTGCATCCCATGTTAACAGCCGTACTGTCATAGCTGACAACGCATAAAGTATCTGTCCTTATTCCAAATCGATCAAAGTGTTCAAAAATTCCTGAAAAAATGCGTAATTAGATTTCAGAATCGTAAGCATTGTGATGAAATCTATATCAGCTGTGATAGATGCTGCGGAGCTCGAATCAGGAGCAATGTGTCCAATGTATATTGGATCAGGTTCATCTACCAGAACTACGTACTCTTCCCTGATAGAGCTTCGATAAAATTTTCCATCTTTTCTATTTTGTACTAAAGTGACATCTTTCCTTCCATCAAAGTATGCAGATGTTAAATTTCTTACTTCCTGATGATCGCTCACTTGCAAACTCTGTTTGTCTTCGCTTTCAAGAGTCCTTCATTAAAGCTCATGTGACCCGGGATGCAGCTCGTACTGATATTCCCGTTTTTCGGACTGCTTCAGCTACTGTTCTTAAATTTACTCTCATTTGCGTCGTAGGCTTAAACTGTTGAACAATCCGTGGTTCAGGAATGAAGTCGCCATCATCATCGTCATCGAGATCATTGACAAAGTCTTCGACACCATTGTCATCGCCAGTAGTTCGTTCGTCCTGTTCTATAAATGAATTTTCTGCTTTAATAGTGTTTTCGCAGTTTAGGTGATCTCCTGCATTCATTGTTGAGGAGGATGGAGACTGTTCTTCATTAGCAGCATTGAGAATAGAATTTCTTACGTACGGCTTATTCGGTTTCACCACTAGATATCGGGGAGCTTTATGATCAACATCAACAATATAGATTCTTCTGCTTGTTCTTTAATCTATAAGCGAAGCTTTCTCTCTTTCTACTACCTTATATGGTTTTTTACAAAAACATGAATCCAAACTAGGACACTTGCGAAAACAAATATCTTTAACTTTTTTTCAAATACCCTTTTCGAAAATAGGTGGCAACAATGCCAAGAACCAAAGTTTTTTCAATGCTTCGGAAACTGTAACAAAGATCTCGCTCAACTTAACCATCTTCGTGTGACACTTTTGACTCTCCTGTCGTAAATGATTTTGCACAAAAAGGATATATTTTACGACATCTTCCTTGAGTGGAAGAGAATGCGAGTCTTAGTCGCTTGGGATTTCAACTATTGCACATTTTAAACTTTCTCTTGTTTTGGTATTTATTAGATTTAAATTATTAGTCGTCATAACTGCTGAAACTGAGAACTTGATATAAACACAAATATGAAGAAAAAAAGACAGCTGCCAAACGTTCTACTTACTTATTTTGAAATCTATTCATTTGAAACAACAAAGTGCATTTTTCTTTGTCAAAAGTGTTCAAGAAGATTATCAAAGCTAGATGAAAAATAATAACTTAGAAAATACAAAATTAATTATTTTGAAAACCTGCTGACTCCCTTTTTTCGATTCTTTAGGCTTGATAATTTTTTTCTAGTCTATTTTTATCAGTAAAAAGCCCTCGGCTTTTTTAAACATGTTTTAGAGTCAGCTGAAAAAAACGCAAATTTTCCAAAATTCATTGTGCCAACTTTTATGATTTCTCAGGCTTATCAAATTTTTTTCGAATGCATTTCCACCAGGAGAAAAGCCTTATCCTTGTACGTGGGGTTATATAAGGACGCACGCACCCTTTCCCTAGCTGCTCGTGTGAACAACAATGACACCACCAAAAAGTTGTAGATGCGGTTCAAAACGATCGACGCTGAAAATAATTTAGATGGAAACACGACGAAGAACCGGCGAAACCACTACATTGAGTGTACGAGTCAACTCAAGGATTAATTGCTGGACTGCGACGATGCCAGAATTATCCCTGTTCACGGAGGCTTTATGAGACGTATGCACATTGTGCGGTGCAAGCAATACCCAGAGCTTCAGCACATTTCGATTCAATCATTGCGACGTGCCTGCCTCTAGAAAAATGGATATCTACGCAGAGCGCTTCTCCAAACGCGGCTTGAACAAGCTTCAGACGAAGATGAGGAAGCGACATTAAGGGCGAGGAGGAACTTCAAGATGAGATAGTAAATCCAGTGATGCCAATGTTGGCGCCTTTTGCTACTGCGCTTGCGTTCGAGCCGCGCACTGGTTGGCCGCACTTCGCGCGTAATTCAAAATTTGAATTAAAAACAATTCTTGTAATTTAAAAAATAATTATTGCAAAATGCACAAGAATGTATATAAATTGTACAACTTCTGATGTTAGACAAGAAACAAAATTTATAACACATATATTTTTTAAATAACAGTTTATTTTCTTTGACTTCCAAAGAATAACTTATATTTCACAAAAAATTTAATTTCAGAAGTCTAACATCAGAAGTTGTACAATTTATATACATTTGTGTGCATTTTTCAATGATTATTTATTTAAATTACAAGAACTGTTCTTAATTCAAATTTTGAATTGCGCGCTAACTGCGGCCAACCAGTGCGCGGCCCAAACGCAAGCGCAGTAACAAAAGGCGCCAACATTGGCATCACTGAGTAAATCTAGTTCTCCAAAGGGGCATCAATCTCTCTATATGCAACTCACTATGCGCTGATAGGCTGCTACGTCTTTACAGACGCACCTGTCAATTAGCAGGTTCTCTCGGCAGCTTGCTGCACCTTTTTTCGAGCTACGTTGTTCGTACATCTTTCCTCACACAGGCTCAATTCTTCGAACAATCCTGTTGTTTAGGACAGCTGTGAAGATTTTTACGGTGTGTTCAAACAAGTTATTGGCCTGCAATTCTCTGGGTTTGACAAGTTGCCGTTTTTCGGTAGGCGTATAGTGCGTCCTAACACCAGCCACTGCGAAATGGGCGTTTCCGACTTTAGATAAGGGGGCGATACCATGAGCCTTCTTCTTTTTTTGCAACACACTTCTGCCTCAATCTCTCGCACTACGAAATTCTCCTGGATACCTCTGCCGTGACACTAATCATCGCGAGCATAAGGTCACTCATGTATTTTATATGGATGACCTGAAGATCTATGGTTCTGGAAAAAGCAAACTTCAAACTGCTATAAATATCGCCAAGAAGTATACAGGAGAGATTGGTATATACTTCGGATTGGACAAGTATGCCAAGATTCATCTGTAGAAAGAAAAGATTGTTGGCATTCTCAGTGACCCTGAGCTTGTGGACACTTTCACATAAATGTAGAAAAACAGTCGCATGCCAGAACGGTGTCATTTCCACCTAGGTGTACCGTGACCGCATGTTATATCAAGGAGTTCCCAGCGATAGGCGCAGAGCATGTCAAATACACGCTGAGTACCTAGAACACATTCTATCCGTGTGTCCCACTCACGAAAGCTCCAAAGAAGATAGAGCAAATTGTTCAATACTAGAAGTGCCAAATTTTCTAGAACTACGATTTTCAGACCGCAGGCTCCGTGGCACACTGGAGGCCTGACATCGTTCTCCAGTACTTCGAGAAACGATCTATATTCGTGATCGAATTCTCGGCTCCGTCCGAATACAACATCTCTGCCAAGGAGAAGGAAAAACAGGAGAGGTATCAAGACCATAAAAGGGAGCTGCAACGACTGTACCCAAAATATTCGATCAAACTAATTGTTCTTGTTATCAGTGCTCTCGGAGGTGCAAAACCATCACTGGTTCGTAAACTTAAAGTCATATACGCGTGCCAAAAATATGCCAAGGCACTTGCGAGATGGATGGAGAGAGCTGTCATCCTTGGGTCGCTTCATGTCCTCAAGACACACGAGAGTTTCGCCGACCTGTCGTTGTGATTTCATCGTGCCCTGTGACCACCCACCTCACGGTCGTGAGACGTGGCCATATGTGTGATTCACCGCGGTTCTACTGGGAGCCGGTATCACTTTTTGATGGCAGTTGCTCCCAGTGGGACTCTGCGGTGGTTGTTTAACCCTTTTTTGAATTATATATATATATATGTGGGTGTGTGTGTTTGTGTGTGTATGTGTGTTATAATAAGATATAATCAACGTAATATAGAATATTTCGTGTTTTTTACATACGTTAATCGAGTGCGAAGCGCGACACACGTGATGAGAATGTATTCTTTTAACCCGAAATTCGAACCGAAGGGCCTATGACAAAGCCACCGGACGCGTCCTCGGGTTGCGGATAGAGGGTCCCTGTACCAAGGGTTTCTGCTGAATATGGTTACAATAATTAATAAGCAGTCGCAGACAATTGTCCAGGGATGGTCCCGAAGGAATAACCCCCAAGCGGAGGCGTAACAACCGTGCCGAAAGCTGAATGGCACCTGGGTGTGGTGTCTCAAACGGTGACTCTGGGATACCGGGCGACCTCTCAGAGTATCAGCCTTATCCTTGCACGCGGGGCTCTACAAGGATGGAGTAACCCTTTTCCCTAGCTGCTGGTGGGAACAACAATGACAACACTAAACATAGTTGTAGGAAGTGCGGTTCAAAACAATCGAACGCGCAGGGCTCCCGACAATGGGTCGGACAACAATGCCGACTACCCTAGAGTTGGGGGAGCCAATCAAGACGGAGTCAATGCGATTGACCGGCGGAATCTCGTTACTTTTGAGTGGATGGATCGACTCAGGGACGACCTGCTGGAGTGCTATGATACCAGTATGGCCCCTGAACGAAAAGGTTACATGGCGCGACTGCATGCTCTGTGGTGCGAGAAACACCCAACGGTTGATCATAAGACCAAAAGACGAATGCATAAACTTAGCACAAAGATAGGCTGGGCAAGACAGTACGCGTCCCGCATTCAGTGTGTGATTGACTACATAACATCTGGCAGGACTTTCACTGCCAAGGTTCGACAGTTCACGCGCGAACTGCGGATCCGTCATCACACAATCAACAAGTCAAAGCTACTGACCATCAGGCAGCATATTGTTGACAGAATACGAGTACTATCTGACGCTAGGAGAAGTCTAGAGCGGAGAGAGAGGTGGGCCAGAGAAAATCAACAGTTTTCGTCTGACCCATCTCGACTCTTCCAAGACCCTCCAGTTACTGTCGACCATCCGCCCAAACCAGAGGAGGTCGAAGCATTTTGGAGAGAAGTCTACGAAGTCCAACATCCACTTCAAGAAGGCTCAAAGAACATAAACAGCTTCAAGGAGCTGTGCAATGCCCTCATCACAGCTGAGGAGGAATGCCCACCTATCACTACCGAGGAGGTGAAAAACGTATTAAGAGGCATGAAGAACTATTCCGCTCCGGGACCAGATGGCATCAAGACCTTCTGGTGGAAGAAGGTTCCTTCAACCCACCAGCATCTGGCCCGAATTTTTACCTCATATCTAAAGTCGGAAGAGCCTATTCCGGGGTGGTTGGTGGAAGGGCGCACAGTGCTCCTGCCGAAGACGGGCAACTTAGCTGACCCTAAGAATTACAGGCCAATAACTTGTCTGAACACACTGTATAAGATCTTCACAGCTATCCTAAATGATAGGATTGTTCGGACAATTGGACCTGTATGGCGAGAGATGTATGAACAACGTGGCTCAAAGAAAGGCGTAGCGGGATGTCGGGAGAACTTGCTCATCGATAGATGTGTCTGTAAAGACGCAGCATACTATCAGCGATTTCTATCGATGGCCTGGATTGATTACCGGAAAGCTTTCGATTCAACCTCCCATAGACTTATCATCTGTCTGTTGGAAAGCCTAAAGGTTCATCCACACATCGTGAGGTGCATAGAGACATTAATGCCGCTTTGGAAAACCAGATTTACTATCTCATCTGGAAAACATCGTGTGATCACTAACAGTATCACCTTTCAGAGAGGTGTATTTCAGGGCGACACCATGAGCCCTCTCCTCTTTTGCCTCGCATTATTGCCACTATCTCTCGCACTTCGCCATTCCGAAGGGTATCTCTGCGGAAAACCTGGAAACCGAAAGCATAAGGTCACTCATGTATTTTACATGGATGATCTTAAGATCTATGCTAGGAATCAAGAGAAACTACATCTAGCTCTGAAAATTGTCAAAGAGTACACTCAAGAGATTGGAATGGAATTCGGGTTAGAGAAATGCGCCAAGGTTAATTTGAAGAAAGGAAAACTTAATGGCATCCCCGAAGATCCTGAGCTCGTTGACAGAAGCGCTATACGACACCTTTGCGCTGGAGAGACCTATACATACCTGGGCGTGCCACAGAGCCGCATTCAGGACGCGACATCTATAAAGGATACTCTCCGATGCAGATACAAACGTCTCATCCGGCAGATTTGGTCTTCCGAACTGTCGGCGAGAAACAAAGTATCTGCAACGAACATGCTTGCCGTCCCGGTAGTACTCTATTCATTTGGAGTGGTTCCATGGACGAAGGACGAGCTCAGATCCCTTGATATCGGGACGCGAAAGGTTTTGCACATGAACAAGAGCATGCACCTTAAGTCTTCTGTTCCGCGACTTTACATCTCACGCCGCCTAGGTGGTCGCGGAATACTGAATCTTGAATGTCTTCACAACAGACTCATTCTGGGTACAGCACATATAGTTGCAAATGGACAAGACCCTCTTCTTAAAATGGTCAGGAAACACGAAGAAGTGGGAAAAGGGGCGTTTCTGTACAAAGCAGCGGAGGAGGCTGCTGAAACACTCGGCCTTGACTTCAATATTAGGGGTGAGCAAAATGCATCAAATCTTATCCATCTTGAATACTCACTCCTGAAGGCCCGGATTAAGAAAGCACAGGAGAAAAACTTCCACGAACAGCTCCTCGACAAGAGGATGCACGGCATCTTCCACAGAAATGTGGAAGATCAGTCGATGTCGTATGAGCTAACGTTTGCTTTCCTTAGATCACCCGGATTGAAGTCGGGCACGGAGGGCTTCATTTTGGCATGTCAAGACGGTGTCATTTCCACTCTAGCATACCGTCGCCACATTTTGAGCCAAAACATTCCCGATGATAGTTGCAGAGCGTGTCATGCACACCCCGATCATCTAGGACACATACTATCTAGTTGTCCAACTCATGCGGGAACGACCTACATCCAAAGGCACAATGCGGCACTAAGAGTGCTTTATTACCATCTCTGTCACTCTTATGGCATTAGCCCAAATACCTCTCCGCTAAACGCTCCCAGAGAAATAGAGTCAATTGTCGAAAATGAGAAGTGCCGCATATACTGGAACTTCATATTCTCGACAATTGTTTCTGTTGCGCACTCGAGGCCTGACATAGTTCTCCTTGACTTCGAGAAACGAACCATGTTCGTTATCGAATTTTCGGCACCAGCTGACAAAAACGTCACAGCCAAGGAGAAAGAAAAGAAAGAGAGGTATAAAGACTTTATAAGGGAGTTGCGACGGTTATACCCGGAATATTCTGTTAAGCTAATCGTCTTGATCATCGGCGCTCTTGGAAGTGCCAAGGTTTCACTGGTTAATAGCCTGAAAAGCATCCCTGCGTGTCAAAAAAATGCTGAGACACTTGCGGGGAAAATGCAGAAGGCGGTCGTCCTTGGGTCGCTCCGTGTCCTCAGGGTGCACGAGACTTTTGCCGGACCATCGTATTGAGTTCGTCGCAGACTGTAACCACCTATCTCACGGTCGTGAGACGTGGTTACAGCTGAAATTTTACCGCGATTTCGCTGGGAGCGGGTGCAATTTTTCAGATTAGCACCCGCTCCCGGCGAAATCCTGCGGTTGTCCTTATGACAAACTTTTAAATATATATATGTGTGTGTGTTTGTGTGTGTGTATTATAATAAGGTATATTCAACGTAATATAGAATATTTCGTGTTTTTTACAAACGTTAATCGAGTGCGAAGCGCGATACACGTGATGAGAATATATTCTTTTAACCCGAAGGAGCTGCAACAAAGGGGAATTCACAATTACCATATGGCAATTGGCAATGGTTTGGCCTTTAATTTAAAAAGGTCTATGCATAAATATGGGGGGCGTACAAACACCTATTTTTTAAAAACGATTTATGTTTATAAATGCAGTCACATTTGTTTTCTTTTTTGAGTTTATGTTTAGTACTTGTGAGTAAAGGTTTTAAAAAATTCCATTGATAGCAAAAGCTAATTGAAGGTTACTTTTTTGAAAAATTCTAAAGAAACATTCATCCTATCTTTGAATGTATGGTAATATAACCATTTGTTTAAAGTTTCTATCTTTAGGTCAAAGTTCTCTTTATATAATCTCACATTAGCTACTTTTGTAGCTCCATCGACTAGGCCATATATAATGCTAATTTTATGATAAATTGGGTGACAAAATACTAGTTAGTTATAGTCTTATTGTTTATTATTATTTAATCATCTTTAGCCAGTTCCATCGTAAATTTAATTTTAGCGTCAGTAGAAGGTAGGAAAATTAAGGTATCATCGATATATCGGAAGTAGAAAGTGATCAAGATTTTGTTTTCGATTTCTGCCATGACAATGTTAGCTGTAGCAGTTGATATTGGCTGATATGGATGCTGGCAGGACTTCCTTTCTCCCTACCTAGGCCAGTCCGCCACTAGACATACTTTATGAATTATAATTTTTTCATATTTCGTAGCTTTTAAATTTTCTGATTATTTTTATATTCTCATCCTAATGAGAAGGTGTTGGTTTAATGTAAAATTTGACTTAGTCGACTTTCATCAAATGTCTACGTTTTGAGAATCCCTGAGTCAGGATGAACGATGTATGTACATATGCATGAATGTATGTATGTATGTTTGTATCCTATAGGCACGATAACTTTCGAAAGACTAATCACATTGGATTAATTTTTTTTCGAGATTTTTTTCTATTTAATTACATTTTTGGAATCAATTTGTGCCTGAAACTTTATACTTTAGAATTTAAATCAATTACCAAGATGTGTGAATTTACGTAAATATATACATATATGAAATTTTATTATTATATTTCAGGCACAATTCGTCGTAATGGCTATTCAAACCATTATAGCTCTTCTACCATCTTGCAATCATCCAAAATTGCCGCCAATGCTGTTTCTACCAAATATTTGTTTAAACTTTTATTTATTTTATAATTTCTATAGAAAAACTTACATAGAACCCAAAACGAAGGAAGCGTGAAAAGATACAATGTAACACATTAATTAAAATAAAATTAGTTTTAGATCTACATAAAGGATTGTTATATATGGGTCGTTATCCGTCAAAGTGTGAATTTTATACGTGTGGGCTCCCAGGTTTCAAAAAATCGAGTAACCTGAATAATTGACCAATAGTGAATGCTTCCTGTATTGGTCAATTATTGAGGTTACTCGATTTTTACAAGCCAGGGGGCTGACACGTATAAAATTTAAACTTTGACGGAGAATGACCCATATCTTACCGACATATCTTATCATAATTACAGTACGTGCATATATTTTAATAATATTGATGTAAAAGAGTAATGATTAAATTGTTATACAGGTGTGATTGAAAATAAAAAATAACTTTCATAAAAAGCAGTTTTTAATTTAATGTCTCAGATGAATGAATTATTTTACTACATATACATTCTATATTTCAGTGGTTTGTTACGTACCCGACGAAATCCAAATCATTTATGATTGGATACTAACAATTGGGAAAGCGAAGTGGGAAGGTCGACATTAATTAGTCACTCGAGCTAAGTCATTCAGGTTTATTCAGATAATTAGCGAATAGACTCCCGCACTTGCCTACTCTCTTAAACTGAACCAGTGAAATTGTCACTGTTTAAAGCAGTATTTTGAATTATCACTAGTGAACCAGTGATTTTCCCACTTTGACTGGATGAACCTGAAAGTTACCTAAAATAGCGTTACTGAATATATCAGTGACGCTAAATAATAGATTGAACCAGTGATATAGCGTTCCACGCGGGCAAGACGTGAACCTCCAGTCGTCTGGTACGCGCGCGTCGTCGGTCAGATCTTGGCATTTATCGAGTGAAAACAAACCTTATTGTGTACTAGTGTTTGTGTTATGAATATCTTGCGCCTGGCTGCAATAAGCAGGGGATATAATATCTTTCGCTTGAAAGTGGGAAAGCCCCTGGCCACTTGGGTTTGACTTTGAGCGACGCGACACGTTGACATAACGACGGGCCTTCCCACAATTAGGCGCAACATATTATATCTCATTATATTGCAGTCAGACCTTCATTTATTGTTGCGAGAGTAAAGTGCGGTTTTTAAAAGATAATTTTCGAAAGGTTAGCACAATCGTGATGAATGATAAGTGTCATACCTAACCAGCTGACAGAAGACAAGGCGTACGACTAGATGTCTACTGGTACTGAGAAACCAGTGAACCTCACTGATTAAGCCAGTGCAGGAATTCGACTGAGTGAACCAGTGAATTCTCACTGATTGTCAGTGAGACACTTCTGGCTGTTTCAACCAGTTAGAATTCACTGGGAATCAGTGAGATTTCACTGTTTCATTTTAAGAGAGTACACATATACATTATCAAATTTCGTTATGGCATTGCTTCAGGTCAACCCGACCGGGAAAAATCACTTAGCGGAAAAACTCCGAGAGGAGTCTTAACAAATTTATAATTACACTAAATTTTATATAAATTTTCCAGATAATTGCGATACGTTATTTTTGCCTTCTTTTACATTTAATCACAATTATTTATGCACATTTTACACCACAGTTCATCAAAATTATTTGGAACTTCACAATAAATTAATAAATCGATCATATTAATTTTAACTTATTGTCAACAATATTTCGAACAGCACGTGACAAAAGCCAAAACCCAACTGCCTCACGGTGACGCTACCCCCTTCAGGTAGTCCGACTCTTTTCGGAAAATACACACACACACTCGTCTTTTCACTTTCTTGATCCTAATTCCGAAATAATATACAGAAGAACCTTTCAAGATATTCTGATAAAACTGATATGTTGAATCGCAATTAAATCTCAAACTGACACTAGGTCGAGTTTTATTCATCCTTTGCCCTATACGGGAACTATAGCTTCCGTACCTTTCCCAAATTCCGCTGCGAAATTTAGTGATTTGTAATTTACTTGTGTGGAGCAGTGAAGATTTTTTTGTCAAGCATCTTAGATAATGACAATTGGCTAGTAATCCCGTCGTTATCATCGTAGATTTTCGGGTCAGCCGGCCTTACCCAACTTAATATGTCTCTAAGTGTCAAGCCTTAAGTATTAGTCTGCACATTTCCAAAAGTGAATTGGATGTTTGAAAATGCCACAAAGGAAAAATGAACATGAGCAAAAATGGATTTTTATTTCTCATTAAGGATTCGGTCTGTTAAGACCCTGACCTGGTGCTGGTTATCCTGTCATAACCAACAAATTTTTTAAGCGTCAAAAGAAATTTTATTTGCATATTTCAAAAATAGACAGGGTGTTGAAAAAAATACAAAAAGATATTTATTTTCTGTTTATGTAGTAAACTATTATCTGGTCAGTGCCGGATTAAAAAACTTTGGGCCCGTAGGCCATATATTTTTGTGCCCCCCCCCCCTATAATTTAAAAAAAATTTAAGAAATTTCAAAGAAATTTTTAATGAGAAAAAAGGAATGAAACAAAGAACTGTAGCTTACAATATATGTTTTTATTATCCATTTTAATTTACAGTACACCAGAGTGTCACTATTTGAACGCGCGATCGCACGCGTTATATGAATTCCTAGAATTGCTGGTCCCGGCAGTTTCTCAGGGGGTAGGGCGAGAGACGGTTGCGACTCCGCCTCTGAAGGGACGCATGCACTTACTACTCAGTCAAGTAGATTGCGCAATATTCGAGCAATATTAGAGCCCCTAATTCCCGGTAGCATAATTTTTAAATTTAATTGTCGGTTTTTTAAAAGAAAAAGTTATAAAAGTCTAAGGTGCCCACGGGGCCCCTAATTCCCCACAGCATAATTTTAAAATTTAATTGACGCTTTTTTTAAAAGAAAAAGTCACAAGAGTCTAAGGGGCCCACTGGGCCATCATTCCTGATAGCATAATTTTTAAATTCAATTGACGCTTTTTTTAAAGAAAAAGTTACAAAAGTCTAAGGGGTCAGCAAACCTAATTTAGCGAAGAATGCCCACTCTCTTGAAAACAATCTAAAAATTATGAAATTTTGTCAACCTTCGTTATCTTTGTATTACGCAATCTCAAATCAAGTTTATTCTTGGACTTTGTTCTGTGAACAATTTGTCATATTTGAATATTTCAAGTTTTCTTTATTTTAAGAGATTTTTAAAAATCGAGAGATTTCTATAGGATGAGTTTTATGATGAATCACACTATATTTGTAAATTCGATTGGAATTCAGAGACAAAGGTTAAATAATTGTCATTCTACATTGTCAAAAGGAACTGCATATGCATACCACATAATTGGCAATTCAGGTGCGCAGTTAATCTCGTAACATAGTAGGTATTAATGAAAGTACAAACTTTCTTTGGACAGTTTAGTTCAGTGTTTAGATCGCGAAGCATTCAAACATTTTCTAAATTCAATATTCTTCAAAATGGGACTATTAGAAACATACAATTATTATTATTATGATATGGCAGGTGAGTCGGATTATTAGAATCTATTATTATAAAAATGCAGATGCACCAATATCTTGCATATTAATATGGTTTTTCATATAATAGTCGGCATTAAGCATTTAGTTAATAATATTAAATAAATTGGACTATAATTTAATATGAGTGGGGTAAGATAACCAATTCCTGGCACCTTAGCCCAATTATTGCCATGCCAAAAACCGAATTTAATTTATTCAATTTCGGATAGAAATTCGTTTGCATAGTGTAACTTATACATACAGTATACGTAACAATAATGTCAGAATTAATTGATTTAAAGGAAAACAAGCTATCCAGGCAATACAATCTCTGGCAGAGAGCTATCTCTAGCATTTCAGATGACTTTATCATATTTACATACCAGTTATATCATTGGAACATTTGATGAAATAAGTTCTAGGTAAAGAATATATTAGCATTATTTTATGTCATATGAAGGTAATCTGAAAAAGCTTGTCAAAACATTCATTGGCGGATAACTACTAAGTTGAATATTATTTACTTAAAATTAATATTACGATCGATAGAAATGAAAAACATATTGAAAATACATATTATAAGGTATGAGTTAACAAAATAATTGTTGCATTTTAATAATGAATTTCTTGATAACAAAATGCATATCTACTAAAGTTCAGTTGCTTTTTAATTGATCATTTTTTTGATGTTCTCATACACTATTATTCACAGACTATTTTATGTTTTAATTCACTTAAACAGATTTTCTATTCTCTATGCTGCTCTACCGATTTTAATGACTACCAAATTTACTTAAAGTTTATGTTTTTAAGTTTTTCATAATATAATTCAAAAAGAAATACATGTAATAAACAAACGTAACCTGTAATTACGGCATTTTGACATTATCGAGAGTATATCCGAAAAATTCTTAAAGCACTCGATATTTCCAACGCTTCAATTTGAAATACGACGAAATTTAAAACGAACTCCCAACATGTGGCCATCTTTTGTCCCTTTAAAAAAAATTAGTCTCGCATCAGTAAGGAGTCCGACTTTGGAATGCTAGATGAGTGAATGATCTTACGGTAAGAGAACTACGAGAAACTATGCACGTAAGGAAACTAGATATTTTATGTGTACCTGAGACTAAAAAAAAGGGTTGCGAAAGTAGAAACATAGAAAATGGGGTGTTGGAAGGCGGTTTTGAAATATGGTCAGAAGAAGGTAGTGAATTAAATCGTAGTCAAGGAGTCGGTTTAATTAGGAATGAAAAAGCAAGACAGCATGTCAAAGATCATGATTTTGTATCTCCCAGATTGTTGTGGGCTAGAATGAAGGTCGGAATCAGAAGATTATTTATCAGAGCGTGCTACGCCCCAGTTGATAGCGATCCGAGAGGAGTCAAAGACGCCTTCTGCGACACTTTAAATGATACAATAAGTACTCGCGATCAAGGTGAAAGAATAATTCTGCTAGGAGATATGAACGGATGGGTCGGCGTCCAACGTCAGTATACAGAAAGGGTGCTAGGTAAGTTTGGGGATCCAAAAGGGAAAAATTATAACGGGGAAAAATTAGTTAGCTTATACTTAGAAAAGGCCAACGGCGATACCACTCTGGAAACACCAGTTCTCGTAAGATCACTGAAGTTAAGCATTGTTGGGCGCGGTTAGTACTTGGATGGGTGACCGTTCAGGAAATACTGCGTTGCTGTTGGCCCGTCGTGGGTGTGGTGGGCCCACATTGGTAGTAAATATCCACCTAGAAACACTACCCGAATCGGGTAGTGAGGCAATGAACTTTCGAGTTCAAACTGCTAATCAATTTTTTTTTTTTTTTTTTTTTTTTTATGCTTAGAAAAGGGCCTATTTATTACAAATACTTGGTTTCGACATAAAATGACCCACACGTACACCTGGTGTGAAGGAAATAACCGCAGTATAATTGACTTCGTTATTGCGGATGAAAGACTAAGAGAACTAGTTAAAGATACAAGAGACATGAGGGGTTCCGAATGCAATACTGATCATTACCTTTTAGTCTCCAAAATAAACTTAGGGCGGGGATGGAGAAGGAAGAGAACAAAAAAAACAAAACAAACACGAATCAAGATTGAAAATTTACAGAAACCGGAAATGCGAATAGATTTTCAGAATAAGATAAACGAACGCATAGATGAGGCAACGTCGGAAGCGCTTAGAAGCAATAAAGATATAGAAGGCGAGTGGACTTTGCTATGGGATATCATTGTTAAAACTACGATCGAAGTATGTGGTACGGCGGTTTTAGGAAGAAAATCTGGTGATGCATGGTAGAATGATGAAATAAAGGCAGCCCGACAAGAAAAGAAAGAGGCGTACGAGAGAACGTTGAATATCACAGGTCTTAGCGATGAGGAGAGAAATATACTCAAAAATGATTACAGACACAAAAATGGGAAAGTTCAACGACTAGTCAAGGAAAGTAAAGATGAAATCAGAACAGAAGAAAATACAAAACGACTTTGAAGGAACCGTGAAACTATTATTTAAACAGATGAATGAAAGTAAAAGTACAGAGTTTGTCAGCATAAGAAACAGCAAAGGTGAAATGCTATATGATACAGACGGGATAGTAGACGCTTTAAAAGACTTTTTTGAAGAATTATTAGGAGGTAAAGATATAGGGCAACAGAGCTGCGACATAGAACATAATGCATTAGAAAACCCAATTGAAAAAGTCTGTGTCACTGAGGTTAGAGATATAATTAAGAACTTAAAAAACAATAAGGCTGCTGGTGTAGACAGTATTAACGCTGAAATACTCTAATACGGTGGTGAGTACATACCTCACAGGTTGTGCGAATTGATAAATTTATGTATCGAGATGGGAGAAGTCCCAGACGATTGGAGAAAAGCTATTATCGTACAAATATACAAAAGAAAGGGAGATAAAAGCAACTGCAATAATCACAGAGGTATCAGCTTACTAAGTACCGTAAGTAAAATATACTGAAAAATACTTATTCGTAGGTTAATGAAAATTACAGATGAAAAGATATGGGAAGTCCAAAGTGGATTTATGCCAGGAAGATCATGTACAGATCAGATATTTTGCTTAAGACAGATCACAGAAAAAAGCTTGAGAGTAGGAAAGAATGTTTTCTGTGCATTTGTTGACGCAGAAAAAGCATTTGACAAGGCAAATAGAAGTAAACTTTGGGAAGTCCTTAAAGAGTATGGAGTCAATGGATGGCTCCTACTATTATTATTATTATTATTATACCATTAAGCCATTTCCCTTTCGGGGTAGGCGTGACTTGCTCGGTTGGAGAATAGTAGTGTGCATATGGGTATATAGGTATAAGGTAGGTAGGAATATAGTTATGAGGTGGACAGGTATATAAGTGTTAGGTATGTATATTTTAGATTGATCTGGAATTCTCGTGTTATTTATTTAAATGACACGTTTACTCCGCAACACTGCTCCGACCCAGGTTGCTGATCAATCTCTCTAGCGATCACCCCAAGTGAAGAGCCTCACAAAATTGTTATGTATGGTTCTCCACTTGGGCCCATTAGTATCCAAGATCTTTGTTTCAGGCGTCATTCATTCTACTGTCACTCTGTTTACAAACTATTTGTCGCCACACTTTTCTGTCCTGGCATACTACTCTAGCTTCCTTCACGTCCATGCATTTTTTCATGCAAGCTCTTGTGTTCCTATGGCTTCTTATGTCTCTACGGATTAATGTCTCATTTACAGATTCTAACCATTCTTTCGGCGGTCTACCTCTGGGCATTCTGCCATTTACTTTACCTTTATACACTTGTTTGGTCAGTCGTTCATCTTTCATTCTTTAAAGATGTCCGAACCATCTTAACTGATTTCTTTCCCATGTGTCAACTATTGTCTCTTTTGCACCACATTCTTTGAGGATTGTCTCGTTTTGGACTTTGTCCATTAGTGTTTTCCCGCATATTATGCGCAGAGGTTTCATGCCGATCGCGTTAATTTTACTCCTGTCCTTTTCTTGACAGGTCCATGTCTCGCTACCGTATAGTACAGTCGGTACGAATATAGAATTGTGTATGGCCATTTCAGCTTTTTTTGATATGTTTTTATTTGTTAGGATGGACCTTGCTCTACCGATAACCTGTTTACCCTTATTTATGCGCCTATCTAACTCCCCATCTATTTTTCCGTCGCTAGTGAATAGACTACCTAGATATACGTACTTGTCAACTTGTTCTAATCTCTCATCATTTAGGACAATGTTGCACATTGTTTTCTCACTCTTTCCCTCAAACACCATGATTTTTGTTTTATTTACGTTAATTTTGAGTCCCATGTCCTTCATGCTTGTATGAAGTTTATTCAACATTCTTTGCAAGTCCTCGACTGATTCTGCCATAACAATCTTGTCATCTGCGAAAGCTAACCCACGTACCTTAACTGTTTGGAGATCTACACCTTCTTCGTCGAAGAGTGCAGTTCTTAGACACTTATCCATGAATATGATAAATAGCCACGAGGACATAACGCATCCTTGTTTCACGCCTTGCGTAATATCGAACCAGTCACTCAGTTTCCCGTTTACCCTTACGCTCGCTTTACTACAAGCAATAAAAATAGTATATACAGGTAGAAATTTCACCTAGAAACACTACCCGCATCGGGTAGTGAGGCAATGAACTTTCGAATTCGAACTGCTAATCAATGTATGTATATACAGGTAGTAAAGCGAGTGTAAGGGTAAATGGGAAACTGAGTGACAGGTTCGATATTATGCAAGGCGTGAACCAAGGATGCGTTATATCCTTATGGCTACTTATCATATTTATGGATAAGTGTCCAAGAATAGCCCTCTTCGACGATGTGTGTGTACATCTCGAAGCAGTGAAGGTACGCGGGTTAGATTTTGCAGATGACAAGATTGTTATGGCAGAATCAATCGAGGACTTGCAAATGTATGTATGTATACCATTAAGCCATTTCCCTTTCAGGGTAGGCGTGACACTACCCGATTCGGGTAGTGTTTCTAGGTTGATAGCTTGTAGTGAAATAACTACAAGTGTGGGCTCACCACACCCACGATGTGCCAACAGCACTCGGTTTTCTCGAATGGTCACCCATCCAAGTACTAATAAATTTTAATAAATTTAAATTTATAAACAAAATAATGTTGAATAAACTTAACACAAGCGTGAAGAACATGTGCCACAAAATTAACGTGAAAAAAAAATCATGGTGATTGAAGGAAAAAGTGAGAAAACAATGTGCAACATTTCTGGGTAGCCTATTCACTAGCGACGGAAAAATAGATGGGGAGTTAGATAGGCGCATAAATGAGAGTAAGAAAGTTATTGGTAGAGAAAAGTCCATTCTCAGAAATAAAAACATTGGCGTGAAACCTCTGCGCACAATATGCGGGAAAACGCTGATGGACAAAGTCCGAAACGAGATAATCCTTCAAGAATGTGGTACAGGAGAAACACTAGTAGACATATGGGAAAGAAATAAGTTAAGATGGTTCGGACATCTTGAAAGAATGAAAGATGAACGAATGACCAAACAAGTGTATAAAGGTAAAGTAAATGCAGAATGCCCAGAGGTAGACCGCCGAAAGAATGTTTAGAATCTGTGAATGAGACACAAGAAGCCATAGAAACACGAGAGCTCGCATGAAAGAATGCATGGACGTGAAGGAAGCTAGAGTAGTATGCCGGGCAGAAAAGTCTGGCGACAAATAGTTTGTAAACAGAGTGACAATAGAGTGAATGACGCCTGAAACTAAGACCTTGGATACTAATAGGCCCAAGTGGACCCCACACATAAAAATTTTGTGCGGCTCTTCACTTGGGGTGATCGCTGGAGAGATTGATCAGCAACCTGGGTCGGAACAGTGTTGCAGAAAAAACGTGTCATTTAAATAAATAACACGAGAATTCTAGAGTAATCTAAAATATCTATACCTTACACCTATATACCTATCTACCTTATACCTATATACCCATCTACACACTACTATTGTCCAACCAAGCAAGTCACGCCTACCCCAAAAGGGAAATGGCTTAATGGTATAATAATAATATTAATGAACATGAAAGTTCATAGGGACTTTTTTTAATCTCGTGTATCAAATGTAAATTATTATTATTGAAAATTAACATTAATGCAGCAGTTAAAAGAATCGAAACTGATTCTACAATATTAATTAATTTTTAAAGATTTTTGGGTTATGTTTCAAAAATTTGTTTGGTGGACATTTTTAACATCACTACCTTCATATTACGTTATATGAAGCTAATATATTATTTGTCTAGAAGGTTTCTGGAAGTAATATAGAATCTAATAGTGATTTAAAAAGTACGTCACATGATACTTGAATCAATGCCATTGTTGACATTGCTAAAACCATTCCTTACCTACCTCTTACCTTTCCTGCGCGTAATTGTATTGGCTGGATAAACATTCGTATTATCTAATAAATTAAAGAGAGATGTCAACAATTGGGGATGCCAAGAATTGGTGCTCTTACCCTATGAATTTATTCAAAGGATTGAAATCATAAATCAAAGGGTTGAAAGGCAAAATAAGGTAACTGTCATTTTCCGAAAATGTTTTTTTTTTCTAGAAAATTCTAAAAAATTCAAGTACACATCATGTTGAAAGTATTTGTGCGAAGTCGTCTTTTTGATGGTAGCAACACCTTAAAGTTACATTTTCAGATCTACTCAAAATAAAAACTTTTTGTGATCAAATTATTTTTTGTTATTCACGCAAAGCATATATTTCAATATCTTCACGGTTCAACAACAAAAAATGTAAATTTTATTATTTATCACTTCCTAAAAGCGAAAAATCGTCTGTCACACTGTGACACTGTCTCATTTAAAATTGATTTTCTCGGAACTGAATAACTTTTTTCGGTAAAACTTTCTTTCTCTGTACTCATCAACTCAACATCTCGGGGACGTGTCACCATTAAAAAAATAATTGAAATTATAATTTTCGTTACGATTTGAAGACATTTTTCAGAACCCATGAAAAAAAGTTTCAACCCGACATGATCACTTTCGAACAATATTTTCTCCTAACTGGAAGCTTCTTTTCAAACAAACTTTTTTGGTATCAATTAAGCAATACTTCAGCTCGAAAGCACCATTTTTTTTAAATTGCGATATGGAGTTTACACAATGTTTTTTTGCTCTCCTGCACAATTGCGATTTTGTCCGTTACCTCCTCTTGCCTTTCTACCCTTCAATTGTTATCCAATCCCTTCGAAGAGTTGGCCTTTCTATGTCTGTAGAGGAATCAGAAAGTGGCCGATTTCAGACCGCAAATAACGATGCATGAGCGTTGAGCACTTCACAAGTCGGCGGTACCAATTTTTACAGCTCGCTGTTGTAACCGGCGCAAAAGTATTTTTCACAATACGAACATCACAATGGCGGCTTTCGTAGCCTTCGAAGCGGAGCGAAAGTGCGGGGATGCAGGTCAGCGGGTATGAAACTACTTTACAAAAACCCTAGAATTTCCAAGTCTTTAATTAAAAACACTAGGGTTTGTAATAAGAGGCTTGGAAACTCTAGGGTTTGTAAAGTAGTTTCGTACCCGCTCACCTGCATACTCCCACTTTCGCCCCGCTTCGTAAGCTATAAAAGCCGCCATTTTAGATGCTCTTTTTCTGAAAAAAAGCATACGCGGCATGGGGATGAAATTTCGCGAACGCCAACTCGCATGTTGGGTGAATTCGGGGGCTAGGCCTCCTCGTGAAGCCAACTTCATGCTCGTTTCCATTCGCCCGGTTTCGCCCCTTGTCACGTAATATAATATTCACAGCCCATTCGAGGAGTGCGACGCATGTCATCTAGTTCCTGCCGATTAGTCGCCCGAAAACTAGACGCTGGACAACTAGTCGCCATACGTAGTCCCCAGCACTTTTAGTCGCCAAAATATATATAAATTATACTAAATTTTGTTTGACGTTGTTCCCATTATAAAGATATGTATGGGTGGTTCTTAAATATCTTGTTTTTATTCTTCGACAGCCATATCGCGATAGTTTGTTTCTCTGGCTAAGAATATACTCTCCTATTTATTTCAGATTCAAAAAATTTTGACAGGTAGCGAGTGTCAAATGTAAGTAAAAATGAAGATTTTCGTAGTTTTCGATTTTTTTTAATATGCATATTAGATTCAGAGAAATATCTTATGGATACTTGCTGATACAAAGGACAAAATGATAAGCGAGATAATTAAGATGGTTTTAAGTATTTATAAACGAATTTTGAATTGTTTGATCAATTATTATTTGTTTAAATCATTTTTTTTCTTCGATAAATTTTAAAAAGTTCTTATTTTCTGGAACTAATGACACAATTAACATTTTAAACATAAAATTTTTTAAACATTAATTATCTGTCAAACAATGTTTTTACATTTAAGTTTTGGTAAGTTATTTTTTTAGATCGATTTCGTTGAGATAAGAAAATACTGATTAAATAGGCGACCTATTTTGTGAAATTCGAAAACACTAGATTTCTCTCCATCTTTCCTATGAAAAGGAGCAAGTGATTTTAATTGTTTGAATAGTTGCAAACTGCCTTTCTAAAAAAATTTGTTGAAATGTACTTATTTCCATATTTTCGAAAACCGAGCTTTTCCCATTTAAAACCCCACATTAATTTAAAAAGCCCGGGGCACGGGTTAATGTTGACCATATTGAAAACAAATGCGGAATTTCTTTTTCTGGGGAATGATCAAACTGGGAGGGATCGATGACCAAAAATCGAAAGTTGAATTTTTGGACCACCCTAGTATCGACAATACGCCTGTTTACCCTATGTATATACTTTTAATGAATAGTCTTTTTTTCTCGAGGCTTGAGCGTTCTAAAAACATTTTTATCGAAAAAAGAAAAAGATACGAAGTAATTTTTTTCTTACGTTATATTTTGTTATTATTCATAATATAACGTTTTGGCTTATAAAAATGCTGGGTGCTACTATCCGTTCACGATGGGAAGGCCCCTTCAAAACAGCTGAACATTTTTGTAATTTACTCGTAAGAAAAAAATCGCATAAAAACACAGCTTATACCATGATAAAGCTTACTTTATTGTGCTTAAGACAAGTCCCCATTTGTTTATATACAAAAATTGGTTTGGAAAATATCCTTCGCGAAAAGATGAAAACCGTGGTTTTTTCGCGTCACTCTGTCCTTGCTTGACTTTCGATGACGACATCATTGAACTGAACAATGTAAAAAATTTGAAAAAAATTATATAGATGCATTCATATTTTGACTATACATACGTGGAAACAAAATTTCAATAGATTAATAAAATTAACGTCAAATTCATTTGAACATGACTATGCTTTCTCTCGTAATATACGTAGTAGAGAGTTATATTCTGTCTTAAATTGCTCAGAAAATTTCAAAAAATACAATCGAATAAAAATTAGTAATAACAATCCTAAAACCTATTAATTAATAAAAAATAAGCCTGGAAGACCAACGAATGGTAGTTTGGGTGTGAGGAGACTATGGCTATGGGATACCATAGCTAAAGGGTCACCTCAGGGGGTCTGCTCATTCATCAAGTTCTGAAAAGAAGAAAAAGATACTTTGATTTCCAATGGCAACTTCTAGTGCAGTAGCTACTACCTTTTTTCAATGAGCAGACCCGTCAGCTATGGTATCCCGCTGTGTCCTCACATCCACACTACCATTCGCCGGCCTTCCAGGATTATTTGTTATTAATAAATAGGTTTCAAGATTATCATTCCTAATTATTATTCCATTGCATTTGTTGAAATTTTCCAAGCATTGTAAGCTAAAATATAACTCTCCACTACGTATATTACCAAAGATAGCATAGTCATGTTTAAATTCATTTTACATTGATTGTTATTATTATATTGCACTTTTGTTTTCACGTATGTACAGTCAAAATATAAAAGTATCTATATGATTTTTTTCAAATTTTTTACACTGTTCATTTCAAAGATGTCGTCATCGAAAGTCAAGCAATGACAGAGTGACGCGAAAATACCAGGGTTTTTACCTTTTATGCGATTTTCTTCTTACTAGTAAATATCCAAAAATTGCAGCTGTTTTGGAGGGTCCATCGCATCGTGAACGGATGATAAGCCTGGCGACTACATGTCCTAGCGACTAGTCGCCCAGCGACTAGTTGTCATGGCGACTAAACGTCCAGGCGATTAGATTTCCCATTGACTAAAGTCGGGACAGAAAGTCCTGACACCTGGCTTTGAAGCTTTCTTACTCGACGAGAAAAAATCGCAGAGTGTTGAGTCAAAGACAGAAATATTCTTCAACATTATACTTGTAAAATGATGTTAGCTTGATTTTCGTCAAAAATTTGTTGTCTTTCCTGTGCCAGAAAATGTGTGAAAAAACAGGAGAAATGACCCTCCGCTTTCACTACGTCGACTTTGAAGTCCTCCACAAGTGCAAAAATTGATATGAGAAATTTGAAAAAATTCATGAGCATTCTTAAACGTGCACTTTACAGATGGCATTTTTTGAACGTAAATGTAATGATTATTTTAATTAGTAGAGCTGAAAATGTAAAAAATATTTCTCTGGGCTCTGGATAGAGATTGCAAGCTGAACTCCAGCTTAAAAGAAGCTTCTCGATTCAGCGGCTTCATCTCAAAAGTTTAATCGTCAATAAAAATTATCAATGTCTGAAATAAAAGCGTCAGAATAATAACGATCTTAATGAGTTTCAATATTGGAAAATTCGTATTGAAAAAACGTCCTTCCTCGGCATTGTCGAATTTAAGCGTGAAACAGATCCCTTAAAAAAAGGGCCAAGCTCCCGAAAGTCATAGGCGTGGACTTTAAAGGCTGAATGACGCTTTGAAGATTCTTAATATCTCATGTGCAGTGAGCATGAGATTCAGTCTACGCCCATGGCTTTCGGGAGTTTGATCCTGTTTTTTAAGGGATCTGTTTCAAGCTTAAATTCGAAAATGCCGCAAAAGGAAGCTTTTTCAATACGAGTTTTCCAGTATTGAAACTCATTACGATCGTTATTATTTCGACGCTTTTAATTCAGACATTAATAATTTTTATTGACGATTAAACTTTTTAGATTAAACCGCTGAATCAAGAAGCTTCTTTTAAGCTAGGTTTCAGCTTGAAATCTCTATCCAGAGCCGAGATAATTATTTTTTACATTTTCAGCTCTACTAATTAAAATAATCATTGAATTTAAGTAAAAAATTGCCATCTGTAAAGGACGAATGTTCCTGTCTTTGACTCAATATTCTGCGAATTTTTCTCGCCGATTAATAAAGCTTCAAAACCAGGTTTCAGGACTTTTTGTCCCGACAGTAGTTGTCCCGCGACTAACATTTTCTCATAGATATGTGTGTGTATTATAATAAGATATATTCAAATTGATAAAGAATATAGTTTGGCTACTAATCGGCAGCGACTATAGGCCCTGTCTATAGTAAGATACATTCGCTGACGCTCAAAGCTACGCGTAAGGTCCATACATGTGCCAACATAGGATGGAGCGTTTGCGTAATATATGCTCGATCCAATGTTAGCACATTTATGGAGCGTACTCTCTAAATATGAATCAGTGAAAAATTCACTGATTGAAATAGTAGTTGGACATTCCACTGGTTAATCAGTGCTTCCGGACTTTTCACTAATCAATTCAGTAATACCAGAGTAAATCATACGAGATATAACCTCTAAGTTTTAAAGTAAAGCGTTGTTCTTATTCTTTCACTTAAGTAGCAAAAATAATTTTGTTGAGAAATAAATTTTTGAATTTTCGGACTGTAAATGTGCTCAATTTACTGCAGGAAAAATATACTATAACTCGTATAAAAAGTACTTACTTGACGGGTGTGTACATGACAGTCGAATCTTGAAAGTAAAGAAATATGTGAGGTTTTTTGTCATTTAGAATCATCAAATCTTTTCATATTTTTTAATATTTGATCACATTTATGGGTTTTAAGTTTTTACTATGATTATTTCATTGAATCTACGAAAGTATTATTTTATTATGACTTCTAAATTGACGTGGTGCAGTGCTGCTATCTCAGTGATCGGATTCTAGCTATTTGAATCAGTGAGATTTCACTGACAATCAGTGAATTTTCACTGATTCAGATTTAGAGATTACGCATTGCGGCTTGCGTTAACAAACGTATCCCATTGTAGACAGAGCCAGATGACATGCTCCGCGAGAAGTGAGGATAATCGCATCGTTATCAGCGGCCTGAAATCAGCCACTTTCGCCTGGTCTGCGGACATAAAGGCCAACTTCAGATGGGTGATGCCCAAAAAATGCCGTTTGCATAAGGGGCGGAAGGTAATACACATTGACAATATAATTTTTTTTTAAATTTTTTAATGTATTTGATCTTAAATTTCATTTAAATGTTTAAAAAAATAGGACCTATATGCATTCATGAAATAGAATATCCTATATTGGGTTGTCAAGCTCAATTCGAAACTTTTCCGAATCGGTATTACTTACAATGATTCAGATATATTCATTTTTATTTTATTTAGACATTTTTATGTTAGGACAGTATTTTTTTAATTTTTCATACAATACCAGTGTCCTTATTTGTGCAATTTTACAGAGAAACCTTTCAGAATTTTCAACAATATCTCTTTTTCAGATCCTCGCGTAATGGAATATGCTTTCATGAGGAAATTATGGCCAATCTTGCTCCTTTTAGTTAGCTATTTGTATTTCGTACTTAAATTTGCACCACGTTACATGAAAAACAAACCCGCCTACGAATTAAAGACATTTATTAAATTTTACAATCTCGTTCATATTTTGGGAAATGCTTATATAGCAAGTGAAATTTTGGCAGCCTATCCAGGAATTATGGCATTTAAATGCCATCCACTCGATTATTCCCAAAATCCTGCTGCTTTGAGAGTAAGTTCACAGTTTCATTTTATTATTTAAAAGAACTAAATTGTAATTAATTGCAAGTGACGGTTAAAAAATATTTTATTACCTCAATTATGAATACTCTCTTTCCTCGGCAGCCAGAAGCGCTAAGCTAAATAAAATAAATGTTACATTCTATGAATTCTTTGAATTCCATAAATTCCGTGAATTCCATTAATTCCTTGAATTCAACGAATTCCATGAATTCCATGAATTCCTTTCATTCCATGAATTCCTTATTGAATTCTATGAATTCCATGAATTCTATGAATTCTATGAATCCCGTGAATTTCACGAATTCCATGAATTCCTTGAATTTCATGAATACGCGCGCTCAGCCCGCTAACTTGCTGGAGCGTGGCATAACGTGACGCTGAATCGTTGCGTGACGATTCTTATGGATTAGTTCCTCGTGCAAAAATTCCGTACAGCGCCCTAAGAAGTTTCACTTCAAAAATATGTTTTTCACGTTTTCTATCCAAGTCTTAATCGTCATCAATATAAGTGCCAAATAATAGCTGTAAGAAGTATTTCTGAGTAACATAAGAATACTGACAATTTTAGTCGTTAAAAAATAGATCTCTAGTTTTTACAGTGACATGAGGCAACATTTCATCAGGTCCTCATTTTAATCATAAAAAATATTTGTTATTATTAACGCACCCTGATGTATTTTCTAAAGATAAATATGGTTTACAGGTAATAAGGGTATGCTGTTACGGAATGTTTTTAAAAATGTCTGACCTCATTGAAACGGGAGTATTTGTGCTAAGGAAAAAGAACAATCAAGTTACATTTTTACATCTATATCACCATACAAGTACTCTGTTATTTGCTTTCATAATGACAAGATATATTTGTTCAGGAATGGCTCTAAGTTTTGCAGTATTAAATTGTCTTGTTCATGTAGTAATGTACACGTACTACCTTCTCAGCAACTTTGATGGGCCACTTAAAATAATTGTCTTTCCCCTGAAGCGTTATATAACTCTTCTGCAAATGGTAAGTGACATTTTAATGACATCATATAAAAGCTGATTTCTCCCTAAAGTTTTATTTGGGGCATGATTGTACCTTATTTTGATACTTTTTAATTTTTTGAACTCATACTAATTCGTAACAGGGAAAAGTTTCATGAACATAACGCGGATGTGGAGCGCAGGTAAACAAGAGTAAACGTACTTTATGAATGAAATTTTCATAAGAGACTTTTGCAATGACAGTAGATTCAAAGTTATTGAGATATTTTAAAAGAAATCTGACAAATAGACAATACATATATAAGAAAGTAAATTTAAAAAGATCGTCCGCTGATCGTAGGATATAAAAATATAAATAATATATTCATAGTTAACTGTCAAATGTCCGAGCGAAAACATTTTTTAAAATATGATTCCCTAGTTTTTCATGGTATACATACGTAACACCATTATAAAACCAACTAAGAACACTACCTAGTACAACATAACAGCCGTAATAAAACCAGCTTAATTTTTTTACTACTACTCAAAGTAAGGAAATTTTAAAACTTTTAATCTTGCAACTAGTGATTTGAAAATAGAATAATCAGCATCTACGAATTTTTCCGATTCCAATGATAAATGTTACATTAATGCTAATAATTAATAATTAATGAGGTAAGATAAGATAATATAATAATAAATAATAATAATATATAATATATTATTATATAATATATTATTATTATATAATAATATAATAATATATATAAGATAATTATCTTATCTTAAACCACCTCACCATAATTAATGCTGCCTAGAAAAGTTGAAAATTTTAAAGAGTTTAATTCAAGAGACTTTAGCACAATATTCAATTTTATAATCAATACTTCTCAAAATTTCAATCTTCATAGACAAATTACATTTCGTCGAAATCGGAAAAATTCGTAGATTCCAAATATATATTAATTTCAAATCGCTGATTGCAGAATTAAGAATTTTTGTATTTCAAAATTTTCCCCTTTTTCAAAGTATGAGTATGAGACCTGTAATGTGTTAAATTCTACGCTATTGTACATTAAAAGCATGCCAACTGTGAAAATTCATGAAGAATAAGTAGGAGCGCACTGATATTTTTCCATGGATATTGTTTTGAATTTTCAGTATGAACTTTAAGCTATTAATGCTCGAATTCATACCGTCCTAACATGAATAGGTCAAGCATCAAATTCATGGATTTCTCAAACATGAAACGCAAGTATGTTTTCTCGGTGTACTACGAAGTAATGGCAAGGAGAAGAAACCCTATGGATATAGCATTTTTTTTATTTCAAGTAAATGTAACTTTATTAAATCAATATGAAGCTGCTGGGATCCAGGAAATTAGACGAAAGAAAGTCACAGGTAGATGCGTGTAATTACCGGCATTTAGACTATTGCCCAGGTATTCGGCTAAATGCCGCATTCGTCTGAATAATATTCCTGGAATGTACACGTGTGCCATTAAATTACAATGTGACACTTAACATAAGTTCTGAATATTTGACCTAAAATTAATCGAGTTGTCCCGACGGGACGTTGGAAAGAGGTAGGGGTATGAACTACATTGCAATTTGACCTGCCATGAATTTGACTAACCGCAAAATATGACTCGCTGCATATATGTGAATTGCTGCACTTTTGCATTAACTATCTGTAGGAGATAATTCATGTTTAATGGACCCATGTTTTCAAAAAACAATTTCAAAATCTACAAGAATAGTGAAAGAATTATTTCATGTATAAAAGGCTTTTCTAATGGTGGATATGTATTCGAAAAAAATTTGATTAGCCAGGGAAATCATAAATGTTGGCTTTTTGAAAATTTGAATTTTTTCTTTTTCTAATTATCTTTTTTTAGCTTACTCTAGAACATATTTAAAAAATCTTACGGCTTTTTACTGATAAAAATACACTAGAAAAAAAATTGGCAAGCCTAAATAATCGAAAAAAGGGAGGCAGCAGGTTTGAAAAATAATTATTTTTGTATTTTTTGTAAATATTATTGTTTATCTAGCTTTCATAATCTTCTTGAACACCTGATGGCTTTTGAAAAACAAAAACACACCAAATTTTTTGTTTTTAATTAAAAGATTTCAAAATAAGTAAGCAGAATATTTTCTAACAACTTATTTCTGCATTTTTCATTTTTAATAAAACACACAATTCTGCTTTTAATAAAACATTCTTTTACCTTTATTAAATGGCTTTAGAGTAGTTTCAAATTTTACTGATAAAAATGAGTAAGCTTGTGAACTCTGGAATCTAGAGCTTCATTGTCTGAACTGTGAAAACTAGCATTTCTAGATGCACATTTTCTTCAAGCTGATGGAAGGCATTGTCCTCTGCGCATGCAATTTCGTTGTGATGTAACCGTCATGCTGATTTTCGCCTATCACCTTGGAGAATGCCTCAGTTACAACCTTGATCATTCTTTCCATAGATTGAGTATGTCAAGGAAGTTTCCAAATGTTTGGCATCGATCTTAATCCGTTTTCAACTACACTTGCAAGGTCTTCTTCCGAGAGATTTTGAGTTAGAGGTGGTTCAGTCAAGCTGGCTTTGTTCCAATCGATAATCTTTGTATAATCTGTTCCATCGAACTGCAAGGTTGGAATGTTGAAGGTTCTAGGTCCATGTGATCGTTGCGGATCTGGGGATGCTTTTTGTCTGATGTTGAGGATTTGCTGAACTGCTTCTTCCCTGATTGTTTTTTGATCGTCTCCTAACATTGCAAGCAGGAGGTTTTCACAGTGGACAAAATAAGCACCTCGCTGGAGTACCGGATCAACGACTAACTTTAGGCTCCGATCCAGGTACCGAGAAAGTTGTACCTCCTTCCATAAATGCTTGGCCCCCTGAGTATACGACGGATTGGTTTTGATTGTGAAACACATTGGCGCATAAACCTTCATCACGAAGTTCGCTAAGATCGTCAAGTTTCTGGAAGATGTTTTGGTACCCATGAACAGACACAAAATTCGACTAGCGAAAGTGACTCACCTTGAGTGGAAAAGCTCTCCAGGACATCTATTAGCCACGTCTGCTGGACATATGCCCGACATAACAGCTTTACACAATAGTAGTAAATATGCCTGATCCTTACTCAAAAATTTGGAGTCGATTTCTGGCAATTCGGTTTCAATTTTACGAAACTTAATGATAGGAAGCTGTTCACAATTCTTTAACTGTTTACCAATGGGACCAGGAAAACTGTTCGGACCAGAAGTCGTACCGTCTATACTGATAAAAGATGCTGTAGTGGTAACTCGTTCATATGAAGCATGCATACAATCCATTGAACTGTTCGATCCAGTCATTTCTCCATTGAAGCAACAATGCCAGCATTGCATCCCGTGTTAACAGCCATACTGTCGTACCCGAAAACGCATAAAGTATCTGTCCTTATTCCAAATCGATCAAAGTGTTCCAAAATTCCTGAAAAAAAGCGTAATTAGATTTCAGAATCATAAGCATTGTAATGAAATCTATATCAGCTGTGATAGATGCTGCGGAGCTCGAATCAGGAGCAATGTTTCGAATGTATTTTGCATCAGGTTCTTCTACCAAAACTACGTATTCTTCCCTTATAGAGCTTCGATCAAATTTGCCATTTTTTTTTATATTTTGTACTGAAGTGACATCTTTCCTTCCATCAAAGTATGCAGATGTTAAATTTCTTACTTCCTGACGATCGCTCACTTGCAACTCTGTTTGTGTTCGCTTTTAAGCTCTTTGGACTTTGCACTTGTCGACAGATTTTGAATTGTCTTCTTCTGAAATAATTTTTTAGTCCTTTATTAAAGCACATGTGACCTGGGATGCAGCTCGTACTGATATTCCCGTTTTCGGACTGCTTCAGCTACTGTTCTAAAATTTACACTCATTTGCGTCGTAGGCTTAAACTGTTGAACAATACGTGGTTCAGGAATGAAGTCGTCATCATCATCGTCATCGAGATCATTGAGAAAGTCTTCAACACCATTTTCATCGCCAGTAGTTCGTTCGTCCTGCTCTGTAAATGAATTTTCTGCTTTAATAGTGTTTTCGCAGTTTAGGTGGTCTCCTGCATTCATCGTTGAGGGGGATGGAGACTGTTCTTCATTAGCAGCATTGAGGATAGAATTTCTTACGTATGGCTTATTCGGTTTTGCCACTAGATATCGGGCAGCTTTATGATCAACATCAACATTATACATTCTTCTGCTTGTTCTTTGATCTATAAACAAAGCTTTCTCTCCTTCTGCTACCTTATATGGTTTCTTACAAAAACATGAATCCGAACTAGGACACTTGCAAGACCAAATATCAAACAGACATCTAAGATCCTTCTTAACCCTTTAAGGACCAAGCCTTGATCCCGTTGAATACAAATTTTCAAAAAATTCAGGAATAATGTATGGTCATTTTTTGATCGATTTTCGCAAAAAAAATTTTTTTCAATATTTATAATTTTCTTAGTTTCTATTGAGTATACGATAACTCATAACCACCTCACGAAATGCGGAATAGTCCACTGCGATCTAATGCACGTATTTATTTTGCAGAATTCTAAGCTTGTTACCTGAAAATTAGAAAAATCGAAAATAGTGAACGTTGATCAGCTGCAACAGTGGTCCGTAAAGGGTTAAAGAGTAACATTTTTTCTTGTGACTTAACCTTTAGAAAAGTTTAATATTTTCTAAAAATAATCTTTAATTTTTTTTGAATACCCTTTTCGAAAACAGTTGGCAACAATGCAGAGAACCAAAGTTTTTTCAATGCTTCGGAAACTGTAACAAAGATCTCGCTCAACTTAACTATCTTCGTGTGACACTTTTGACTCTCCTGTCGTAAATGATTTTGCACAAAAAGGATATATTTTACTACATCTTTCTTGAGTGGAAGAGAATGCGAGTCTTAGTCGCTTGGGATTCCAACTATTGCACATTTTAAACTTTCTCTTGTTTTGGTATTTATAACATTTAAATTACTAGTCGTCGTAACTGCTAAAAGAACTGACAACTTGATATAAACATAAATATGAAGAAAAAAAGACAGCTGCCAAACGTTCTACTGACTTATTTTGAAATCTTTTGATTTAAAACAACAGAGGTGTATTTTTCTCCTTGTCAAAAGCCCTCTAGTGATCAAAAATATTATCAAAGCTAGATAAAAAATAATAATTTCGAAAAATACAAAATTAATTATTTTGAAAACCTGCTGCCTCCCTTTTTTCGATTCTTTAGGCTTGCTAATTTTTTTTCTAGTCTATTTTTATCAGTAAAAAGTCCTCGGATTTTTTAAACATGTTTTAGAGTCAGCTGAATTTTTTTTTTTTTTAAACTCAAACTTTCAAAAATGTACTGTGCCAACATTTATGATTTCTCAGGCTTATCAAATTTTTTTCAAATACATTTCCACCAGTAGAAAAGCCTTCTCCTTGCACGCGGGGTTTTATAAGGACGGACGAACCCTTTCCCTAGCTTATCGTGGGAATAACAATGACACCACCAAACCACGAAAAAGTTGTAGATGCGGTTCAAAACGATCGACCGCGCAGAGCACCCGACAATAAGTAGGCAAGAAGTGCCGATTACCCTAGAGTTCGGGGTGCTGAAAATAATTTAGATGGAAACACGACGACGAACCGGCGAAACCCCTACATTGAGTGTACGAGTCAACTCAAGGATGAATTGCTGGACTGCTACGATGCCAGCATTAACCCTGTTCATGGAGGCTTTATGGCACGTATGCACACTCTGTGGTGCCAGAAACACCCAGAGCTTCAACACGTTTCGATTCAATCATTGCGAAATCAACGTGCCTACCTCTGGAAAAATGGATATATACGCGGAGTGCTTCCCCAACCGCTGCTTGAACAAACTGCAGACATAGATGAGGAAGCTTTGAGTAAGACCAACCGCGGAAAGCAGGCACGTTCTTAGAGATAATCGCGATTTCAGGACAAGGAGGAACTTCAAGATGAGATAGTAAATCTAGTTTTCCAAAGAGGCATCAATCTCTCTATATGCATCTCACTATGCGTGGATGAACCTTCAAGCTTTCCAACAGACAGATCATAAGTCTATGAGAGGTTGAATCGAAAGCTTTCCGGTATTCAATCCAGGCCATTGACAGGACGCGCTGATAGGCTGCTGCGTCTTTGCAGACGCACCTGTCAATCAGCAGGCTCAATTCTTCGAACAATCCTGTTGTTTAGGACAGCTGTGAAGATTTTATACAGTGTGTTTATACAAGTTATTGCCCCGTAATTCTCTGGGTTGGACAAGTTTCCTTTTTTCGGTAGTCGTATAGTGCGTCCTACCACCAGCCACTGCGAAATGAGCGTTTCCCACTTTAAATAAGATGTGAATATGCGCGCCAGATGTTGGTGTGTGGAAGTCAACTAGGAACATGCAGGTTCCTTCGAAGCCCCAAGATGTGGCTGAAATGGATGCCTCTCTTCGTGAAGATATTATAAGTCCGACCTCTGGACCCTCAATTGCACAGTTTAGGGTGCTGCGAGAGCTTTGGCTGATTCAAATCAAAGGTTAAAACCGACGATGGATCAAAACACCAAAAGACGCTTACATCAACTGAACCAGAAGATTAGATGGGCAAGATAGAATGCATCCTGTGTTCAGTGTGTGATTGACTACATAATATCTGGTCGGCCGTTCCCAGAAGGGGTTCGAAAGATCGCCCAAGAACTGAGGATCTACAATCACACATTGAACAAGTCAAAGCTGCTGACAATCAAGCAGCATATTGTTGACAAAATATGGGTGGTATCTGATGCAAGGAGGAGAATACAGAAGAGGGAGACCTGGGTCAAAGAGAATCAACAGTTTCTCGCTGACCCATCGCGCCTCTTCAGCGATCTCCCTGTTTCTGTCAAAAATCCACCCAAGCCTAGCGGGGTAGAGACTTTTTGGAGAGAGGTATACAAGAGCCCGAAAACACTGCACATAAAAGAAAATACTGACAATATCATCTGCTTCAAGGAGTTTTGAGACAGTCTCATTACATCTGAGGAGGAATGTCCATCAATCACTGCCGAAGAGGTGAAAAAAGCATTCAGGGGCACGAAGAACTTTTCCGCTGCAGGACTAGATGGTATCAAGAACTTCTGGTGGAAAAAGTTGACTTCTACATACCAACATCTGGCGCGCATATTCAACTCTCATTTAAAGTCGGAAACGCCCATTTCACAGTGGCTGGTGTTAGGCTCGAAAAAAGGTGCAGCAGGCTGCCGAGAGAACCTGTTAATTGACAGGTGCGTCTGCAAAGACGCAGCAGCCTATCAGCGTGTACTGTCAATGGCCTGGATCGACAACCGGAAAGCTTTCGATTCAACCTCTCATAGACTTATCATCTGTCTACTGGAAAGCTTGATGGTTCATCCACGCATATGGAGATGCATATAGAGAGATTGATGCCCCTTTGGAAAACTAGATTTAGTATCTCATCTTGAAATTTTCGGGTGACAACGAACAACGTCACCTTCCAGAGGGGAGTTTTTCAGGACGATACCATGAGCCTATGCTTCTGGTAAAAGCAAACTTCAAACTGCTATAAATATCGCCAAGAAGTACACAGGAGAGATTGGTATGCACTTCGGAGCGGACAAGTATGCCAAGATTCATCTGAAGAAAGGAAAGATTATTGGCGTTCTCAGTGACCCTGAGCTTGTGTATATAAGTGTTATTATACATCTTGCCACTGAAGAGACCTATACATACCTGAACGTGCCTCAAACCTGCATTCAAGACGTAACATCAGTTACAAGCATATTCTTCGACAGATTTGGTCTTCAAATCTGTCGGCGTGGAACAAGGCATCTGGGACTGACATGCTTGCCGTCCCGGTTCTACTCTACTCGTTTAGGGTGGTTCAATGGACGAAGAACGAGCTTACAGCCCTTTATATCGGCACACGTAAGATCATGCATATGCATAAGAGCTTGCATATCCATTCTCCGTTCCGCGATAATACATATCACGCCGTCAAGGCGGACGCGGACTTCTAAATCTCCGTTGTCTTCATAACCGAATTCTTCTGAGTACAGCTTACATCGTTGCAAATGGCAACGGTAAAGGAAGCAGAGGTAGAAAATTTCCGCCAAGAGCTACTTGACAAGAAAATGCACGGAAACTTACACATAAATGTAGAAAACCAGTCCTTGTCGAAGAAGCAAACTTTTGCTTTCCTCAGATCATCATGGCCTATTTCAGGTACAGAGCGTTTCATTTCCGCATGCCCGAACGGTGTCATTTCCATCTTTGTGTACCGTAACCGCATGTTATGTCAAGAAGTTCGCAGCGATAGGTGCAGAGCATGTCATACATACGCTGAGTACCTAGAACACATTCTATCCGTGTGTCCCACTCACGAGGGAACGACGTATCTCTACAGACATAATGCGGCCCTAAGAATGCTTTATTACCATATTTGTCGCTCTTATGGTGTTGGCCGCGACCCTGCCCTGCTGAACACTCCAAGGGAGATAGAGCCTATTGTCCAAAACGAGAAGGGACAAATTTTCTGGAACTACGATTTTCGGAACGCAGCTGCAGTCTCCGTGGCACACTGGAAGCCGGGCATCGTTCTCCAGTACTTCGAGAAACGATCTATATTCGTGATCGAATTCTCGGCTCCGTCCGAATACAACATCCCTGCCAAGGAGAAGGAAAAAGAGGAGAGGTATCAAGACCATAAAAGGGAGCTGCAACGACTGCACCCAAAATATTTGGTTAAAGTAATTGTCTTCGTGATCGGTGCTCTCGGAGGTGCGAAATCATCACTGGTTCGTAACTTTAATGCCATATCCGCGTGCCAAAAATATGCCAAGGCACTTGCGAGATGGGTGCAGAAAGCTGTCATCCTTGGGTCGCTTCATGTCCTCAAGACACACGAGGGTTTCGCCGACCTGTCGTTGTGATTTCATTGTGCCCTGTGACCTCCCACCTCACGGTCGTGAGACGTGGCCATATGTGTGATTCACCGCGGTTCTACTGGGAGCCGGTATCATTTTTTGATGGCAGTTGCTCCCAGTGGGACTCTGCGGTGGTTGTTTAACCCTTTTTTGAATTATATATATATATATATATATATATATATGTGGGTGTGGGTGTTTGTGTGTGTATGTGTGTTATAATAAGATATAATCAACGTAATATAGAATATTTCGTGTTTTTTACATACGTTAATCGAGTGCGAAGCGCGACACACGTGATGAGAATGTATTCTTTTAACCCGAAGGAGCTGCAACAAAGGGGAATTCACAATTACCATTTGGCAATTGGCAATGGCTTGGCTTTTAATTTAAAAAGGTCTATGCACAAATATGGGGGGCGTAGAAACACCTATTTTTTTAAAAAGATTTATTTTTATAAATGCAGTCACATTTGTTTTCTTTTTTGAGTTTATGTTTAGTACTTCTGAGTAAAGTTTTTAAAAAATTCTATTGGTAGCAAAAGCTAATTGAAGGTTACTTTTTTTGAAAAATTCTAAAGAAACATTCAACCTATCTTTGAATGTATGTTAATATCACCATTTGTTTCAAGTTTCTATTTTTAGGTCAAAGTTCTCTTTATACAATCTCACATTAGCTACTTTTGTAGCTCTATCGACTAGGCCATATATAATGCTAATTTTATGATAAATTGGGTGACAATATACTAGTTAGTTATAGTCTTATTGTTTATTATTATTTAATCATCTTTAGTCTGTTCCATGGTAAATTTAATTTTAGCGTCAGTACTAGGTAGGCAAATTAAGGTATCATCGATATAGCGGAAGTGGAAAGTGATCAAGATTTTGTTTTCGATTTCTGCCATGACAGTGTTAGCTGTAGCAGTTGATATTGGCTGATATGGATGCTGGCAGGATTTCTTCTCTCCCTACCTAGGCCAGTCCGCCACTAGACATACTAATGAATTATAATTTGTTCATATTGCGTAGCGTTTAAATTTTCGAATTATTTTTGCATTCTCATCCTAATGAGAAGGTGTTGATTCAATGTCAAATTTGACTTAGTCGATTTTCATCAAATGCCTACGTTTTGAGACCCCCTGAGTCAGAAAAAATGATTTCTACGAAGGTATATGTATGTATGTATATATATATATATATATTATATATATATTTCGGTTTCGGTTTCGATTCCTTTGGAATAGAACCGAAGGGCCTATGACAAAGCCACCGAACGCGTCCTCGGGTTGCGGATAGAGGGTTCCTGTGCCAAGGGTTTCTGCTGAATATGGTTACAGTAATTAATAAGCAGTCGCGGACAATTGTCCAGGGATGGTCCCGAAGGAATAACTCCTAAGCGGAGGCGTAACAACCGTGCCGAAAGCTGAATGGCACCTGGGTTGGGTGTCTCAAACGGTGACTCTGGGATACCGGGCGACCTCTCAGAGTATGCAGCCTTATCCTTGCACGCGGGGCTCTACAAGGACGGACTAACCCTTTCCCTAGCTGCTCGTGGGAACAACAATGAAACCACCAAAACACCAAAATGTTGTAGATGCGGTTCAAGACAATCGAACGCGCAGAGCACCCGACAATGGGTCGGCAAACAATGCCGATCAGCCTAGAGTTCGGGGTGCTGAAAATAATTTAGATGGAAACACGATGACGAACCGGCGAAACGCCCACATTGAGTGGACGGATCGACTCAGGGATGACGTGCTAGACTGCTACGATGCCAGCATTATCCCTGTTCGCGGAGGCTTTATGGCGCGTATGCACACTCTGTGGTGCCAGAAACACCCAGAGCTTCAGCACGTTTCGCATCAGTCTTTGCGAGATCAAGCCGACTACCTCCGGAAAAATGGATATGTACGCGGAGCGCTTCCCCAACCGCTGCTTTATGAAGCTGCAGACGAAGATGAGGAAGCGACATTGAGACCAACCGCAGAAAGCAGGCACCTTCTGAGAGATGATCGCAATTTCATTACTAGAAGGAACATTAACATGCAAGTTCCTCCTAAGCCCCAAGATCTGGCTGAAATGGATGCCTTCCTTCGTGGAGATATCTCGCAAGAGTCCGACCTCTGGACCATCAATTGCTCAGTTTATGGTGCTGCGAGAACTTTAGCTGATTCAAATCGAAGGCTGAAACCAACGATGGATCAAAAGACCAAAAGACGCTTGCATCAACTGAACAAGAAGATTGGATGGGCAAGACAGAATGCGTCCCGTGTTCAATGTGTGATTGACTACATAACATCTGGTAGACCGTTCACGGAAAAGGTTCGAAAGTTCGCCCAAGAACTAAGGATCTTGAATCACACACTAAACAAGTCAAAGCTACTGACAATCAAGCAGTATATTGTTGACAAAATACGGCTGTTATCTGACGCAAGGAGGAGAATACAGAAGAGGGAGAGATGAATCAGGGAGAATCAACAGTTTCTCGCTGACCCATCGCGCCTCTTCAGCGATCTACCTGTTTCTGTAAAAAATCCACCCAAGCCCAAGGAGGTAGAGACTTTTTGGAGAGAGGTGTACAAGATCGCGAAAACACTAGAGTTGAAAGAAGATACTGAAAATATCATCCGCTTCAAGGAGTTTTGCGACAACCTCATAAAATCTGAGGAGGAATGTCCATCAATCACTGCCGAAGAGGTGAAAAAAGCACTTAGAGGCACGAAGAACTTTTCCGCTGCTGGACCAGATTGTATCAAGAACTTTTGGTGGAAGAAGTTTACTTTTACACACCAACATTTGGCCCGCATATTCACCTCATATTTAAAGTCGGAGACGCCCATTCCGCAGTGGCTGGTGTTAGGACGCACTATACTCCTTCCAAAAAAAAGGCAACTTGTCCAACCCAGAGAATTACAGGCCAATAACTTGTTTGAACACGCTGTATAAGACCTTTACAGCTGTCCTCAACAACAGGATTGTTCGACGAATTGAGCCTGTATGGCGAGAGATGTACGAACAACGTGGCTCGAAAAAAGGTGCAGCAGGCTGTCGAGAGAACCTGCTAATTGACAGATGTGTCTGTAAAGACGCTGCAGCCCATCAGCGCGCCCTGTCAATGGCCTGGATTGACTACCGGAAAGCTTTCGATTCAACCTCTCATAGACTTATCATCTGTCTGTTGGAAAGCTTGAATGTACATCCACACATAGTGAGATGCATAGAGAGATTGATGCCTCTTTGGAAAACTAGATTTACTATCTCATCTAGAAATTATCGTGTGACAACGAACAACGTCACCTTCCAGAGAGGCGTCTTTCAAGGTGACACCATGAGCCCTTTGCTTTTTTGCATCACACTTTTGCCTCTATCTCTCGCACTACGAAATTCTCCTGGATACCTCTGTGGCAAAACTAATCAGCGCGAGCATAAGGTCACTCATGTATTTTATATGGATGACCTGAAGATCTATGCCTCTGGTAGAAGCAAACTTCAAACTGCTATAAATATTGTCAAGAACTACACAGGAGAGATTGGGATGGACTTTGGCTTGGACAAGTGTGCCAAAATTTATCTGAAGAAAGGAAAGATTACTGGCGTTCCCAAGCACCCTGAGCTTGTGGATATAAGTGCTATCAGACATCTTAATACTGGAGAGACCTATACATACCTGGGCGTACCTCAAAACCGCATTCAGGACGTAACGTCAGTGAAGGAGTCTCTCCGAAGCAGATACAAGCATCTTCTTCGACAGATTTGGTCTTCCAATCTGTCGACGTTGAACAAAGTATCTGCGACTAACATGCTTGCCGTCCCGGTTCTACTCTACTCGTTTGGGGTAGTTCAATGGACGAAGAACGAGCTTAAGGCCCTTGATGTCATTACACGTAAGGTCATGCATATGCATAAAAGCTTGCATATCAATTCGTCAGTTCCGCGATTATATATTTCACGCCGTCAAGGTGGACGCGGACTTCTGAATCTCCAGTGTCTTCATAACCGGATTGTTCTAAGTACAGCTTACATCGTTGCGAATGGCAGAGATCCTCTCCTAAAGATGGTCAGGAACCACGAGATGATTGGCGAAGGAGCGTTCCTTTACAAAGCCGCAGAGCAAGCGGCCGAGACCCTTGGCCTGAATTTTAACATCAGAAGTGAGGAAAGTGCATTACTTCATCTAGATGCTTCACTTCTAAAAACCAAAGTGAAGAAAGCAGAGGTTGCAAATTTTCACCAAGAGCTACTCGACAAGAAAATGCACGGAAACTTTCACAGAAATGTAGAAAAACAGTCCTTGTCGAAGGAGCAAACTTTTGCTTTCCTCAAATCATCAGGGCTTAATTCAGGTACAGAGGGTTTTATTTTTGCATGCCAGGACGGTGTCATTTCCACCTTAGCATACCGTGAGCGCATTTTATGTCAAGAAGTTCCCAGTGATAGGTGCAGAGCGTGTCATGCACACGCTGAGTACCTAGAACACATACTATCAGGGTGTCCGACCCACGCGGGAACGACGTATATCTGTAGACATAATGCGGCCCTAAGAGTGCTTTATTACCATCTTTGTCGCTCTTACGGTGTTGGCCGCGACCCTGCCCTGCCGAACGCTCCAAAAGAGATAGAGTCGATTGTCCGAAACGAGAAGTGCCAAATTTTCTGGAACTACGATTTTCGGGCAGCAGTCTCCGTTGCGCACTCGAGGCTTGACATTGTTCTTCAAGACTTCGAGAAACGAATTATATTCGTGATCGAATTCTCGGCTCCGTCCGAATACAACATCACTGCAAAAGAGAAAGAAAAAGAGGAGAGGTATCAAGACCTTAAAAGAGAGCTACAACGACTGTACTTGCCAAGGCACTTGCGAGATGGATGCAGAAAGCTGTCATCCTTGGGTCGCTTCGTGTCCTCAAGACACACAAGGGTTTCGCCGGCCTGTCGTTGTGATTTTGTCGTTGCCTATGACCACCCATCTCACGGTTGTGAGACGTGGCCATAGGTGTAATTTACCGCGGTGCTACTGGGGGCTATTGACATTTTGTCGGATGGCAGTTGCTCTTAGTGGGACCCTGCGGTGGTTGTTTAACTTTTTTTTCAAATTATATATATGTATGTACGCATGGATGTACGTATGTTTGTATGTATGTATGTATGTATGTATGTATGTATGTATGTATGTCTGTATCCTGTAGGCACGATAACTTTCTAAAGACTAATCAGATTGGGAGTTTTTTTATAGATTTTTTTCTATTCAATTACATTCTTGTAATCAATTTGTGGCCGAAACTTCATACTTTAAAATTTAAATCAATTACCAAGATGTGTGAATTTACATAAATATATGCATATATGAAATTTTATTATTATATTCCAGGCACAATTCGTCTTAATGGCTATTCAAACCATTATAGCTCTTCTACCATCATGCAATCATCCAAAACTGCCACCAATGCTGTTTCTACAAAATATTTGTTTAAACTTTTATTTATTTTATAATTTCTATAGAAAAACTTACATAGAACCCAAAAAGAAGAAAGCGTGAAAAGTTACAATGTAACACATTAATTAAAATAAAATTAGTTTTAGATCTACATAAAGGATTGTTATATATGGGTCGTTCTCCGTCAAACTGTGAATTTTATACGTGTAAGCCCCCAGGTTCCCAAAAATCGAGTAACCTGAATAATTGACCAATAGAAATGCTTCCTGTATTGGTCAATTATTGAGGTTACTCGATTTTTACAAACCGGGGGGCTTACACGGATGCAATTTAAACATTGACGGAGAATGACTGATATCTTACCTACATATCTTATCATAAATACAGTACGTACATATATTTTAATATTATTGACGTAAAAGTGTAATTATTAAATTGTTATACAGTTGTAATTGAAAATAAAAGATAAGTTTCATAAACAGCAGTTTTTAATTTAATGTCTCAGATGAATGTCTTATTTTACTACATATACATTCTATATGTCAGTGATTTCTTACATACCCGACGAAATCCAAATCATTTCTGATTGGATACTAACAATTAGGGAACCGAAGTGGGATGGTCGACATTAATTAGTCACTCGAGCTAAGTCAATTAAGTTTATTCAGATAATTAGCGAATAGACTCCCGAATTTGCCTACTCTCTTAAACTGAACCAGTGAAATTGTCACTGGTTAAATCAGTATTTTGAATTATCACTGGTGAACCAGTGATTTTCCCACTTAGACTGGATGAACCAGTATGTGACCTAAAATAGCGTTACTGAATATATCAGTGACGCTAAATAATAGATTGAACCAGTGATATAGCGCTCCACGCGGGCAAGATATTAACCTCCAATCGTCTGGTACGCGTGCCTCGCCGGTCAGGTCTTGGCATTTATCGAGTGAAAACAAACCTTATTGTGTACTAGTGTTTGTGTTATGAATATTTTGCGCCTCGCTGCAATAAGCAGGAGATATAATATCTTTCGCTTGAAAGTGGGAAAGCCCCTGGCCACTTGGGTTTGACTTTGAGCGACGCGACACGTTGACATAACGACGGGCCTTCCCACAATTAGGCGCAACATATTATATCGCATTATATTGCAGGCAGGCCTTCATTTATTGTTGTGAGAGTAGAGTGCGGTTTTTAAAAGATAATTTTCCAAAGGTTAGCACAATAGTGATGAATGATAAGTGTCATACCTAACCAGCTGACAGACGACAAGGCGTACGACTAGATGTCTACTGGTACTGAGAAACCAGTGAACCTCACTGATTAAGCCAGTGAGATTTCACTGCTTCATTTTAAGAGAGTACACATACACATTATCAAATTTCGTGATGGCATTGCTTCGGTCAACCCGACCGGGAAAAATCACTTGGTGGAAAAACTCCGAGAGGAGTCTAACAAAATCATTACACTAAATTTAATATAAATTTTCCAGATAATCCGGACACGTTATTTCCTTTCTTTTACATTGAATCACGATTACTTATGCACATTTTACACCACAGTTCATCAAAATTATTCGGAACTTCACAATGAATTAATGAATCAATCAAATTAATATTAACTTATTGTAAACAGTATTTTGAACAGCACGTGAAAAACCCAACTGCCTCACGGTCACGCTACCCCCTTCAGGTAGTTCGACTCTTTTCGGAATATACACACACAGACACTGGTCTTTTCACTTTCTTGATCCTAATTCCGAAATAATATAAAGAAGAACCTTTCAAAGTATTCTGATAAAAGTTATATGTTGAATCGCAATTAAATCTTAAACTGACACTAGGTCGAGTTTTATTCATCCTTTGCCCTATACGGGAACTATAACTTCCGTACCTTTCCAAAATTCCGCTGCCGACTTTAGTGATTTGTAATTTACTTGTGTGAAGCAGTGAAGATCCGTGCATTTCAAATACTAACAATTGACTAGTAATTCCGTCGTTATCATCGTAGATTCTTGGGTCAGCCGGCCCTACCCAACTTAATATGTTTCTAAGTGTCAAGCCTTAAGTATTTGTCTGCACATTTCCAAAAGCAAGTTGCATGTTTAAAAATGCCACAAAAGAAAAATGAACATGAGAAAAAATGTATTTTTATTTCTTATTAACGATTCGGTCTGATAAGACCCGACCTGGTGCTACAAAAAGATATTTATTTCCTGATTATGTAGTAAGCTACTATCTTGTCAGTGCCAGATTAACAAACTTTGGGTCCGTAGGCCATATATTTTTGTGCCCCCTCCCCCTATAATTAAAAAAAAACAATTTTAAGAAATTTTCAAGGAAAAAAAAGAATGGAACAAAGAACTGTAGCTTACAATATATGTTTTTGTTATCCATTTTAATTCACAGTATTTACAATCAATATCATACTTTAAATGCGTTTTCTAGCCTTGATTTGTGCCAATATTTACGAGGTCTGCGTTCGCTGCGAAGAAATCTAATGCGGATAAGTGTTCGTTCCTCAATGAATTTCTCAAGTAATTATTTACTCGCTTTATTACTGAAAAAGATCGCTCTCCGGAGGCATTGGTGGATACAATGCACAGAAAAAGGCAAAGTGTTATTTCGAGATTAGGATAGATCATCATTAAATGTTTCCTAATAATGATCTGTAGAATCATACTCGCCGAATATCCATTCAATTTTACTATAACCTGAAGGTCCGACTTAAAATGGATACACTCTTCTGCTCATTCCTTACCTAAATCGTTATTATAAATTTTAACTAGTTCGCTAGCCTTTTCTTTAATTTCGTCATCCGAAAGTGTTTCTAATTGAGTTATAAAGCGGAAACGACTTTCGATCTCTTTGTAGGCATTAATTCGTCTCAACAACTCAGTTCTGAGATTGTCAATAATAATGAAAAATGTGTTTACTTTAATGTCTTCTCTAGGAGTAAACACAGTTTCATTATTATTGCATTCATCAGGAAATAATTTTCGTTTTCTAAGTCTTAGATTCTCTTGTTTATATTCTGCGCACTAATTTAATCTTTTTCCTTCCTCTTCATAAAAATCAAATTTATGTCGTAGACTCGCAATATACAGAATTGAAGGGACGAATCGATGAATGGGACGTGCGCGTGATGGCTTGAAAGTGCCGCTGAACGTTATGCAATCTCCCGACATCCCGCTCGTCCCGTTCGCCCGTGTTTACATTAAAAAAAAAATACAAATCGTTGATTCTCAGAGAACTTCCAGTGAGAAAGTTGTTCCGTAGGGATTAACGAATAAATCTGCGCAAGGAGCATATTATTTCGTGTTGTATATCACAAGATATCACGAGTTCAGTAAAACTAAATGATGCGCGCTAGGTGGGGAAGTAGGACTGATGCTGTGAAACCTCTAAGGTACCAGATAGGCGAAATGATGCGTTATTTGAAATTTACAGTAACGACAATTTAAATACTGAAGTTAGACACATGGATAGATCATTAATGTCAAAATTACAAGATTTCAGATTTCTATGCTTAGTAGTTTTCTGGCATGACGCTTTATTCAAAATTAACGCAACTAGTAAAACATTACAAAGTGTTCAACTAAATGTAAACACTGCTTTAAAATCCCTTCAAGAATTGAACTCCTACTTCGTAGAACGTAGATCTCATTCAGGGTGTGCTTCACTCATAACATATGCTAAGGAATAGGCAGAAATTCTAGGCGTTGAAGGAAGTTTCAAAGCTGAAGCGCAAATACGTAGGCGATGAAAGAAGGTCAATTTTGTTTACCAGCGTGATGATCATGTAATAGATGATCCAATTAGAAAGTTTCGCGTTAACTGTTTCTACCAGGCCATCGATACAATTATTGTTTGTATAAAAGCACGCTTTCAGATTCTTGATGAATGTAATAATTACTTTGGATTCTTATGTAACATCCATGAACTTCGAATGAGGGATGATGAATCTTCGCTGCGAAATTGTGAAGATTTGCAATTGATTTTAACTCATGAAAATGAGCGCGACATCGATGCCACAGCTTTGCCAGATGAGCTTATTGTACTTCTACTGCACATTACTGAAAATATGTCCCTGGATGAGGTAATTAATAACATTCACGAAAACTGCCTAACGTCAGTTTATCCAAACACTTATGCTGCTTTGCGAATCCTCCTTACTTTACCCGTTTCCGTCGCAAGTGCCGAAAGGTCGTTCTCGAAATTAAAGATAATAAAAAATTATCTACGTACTACAATGCAAGATGAACGAATGTCAGCTTTAGCTACTATAGCTATAGAACAGGACATACTAGATTTAATTAATTGTGAATCAATCATCCATGATTTTGCTTTGGCGAAAGCGAGACGTCAACCTTTTATTTGAAACTATGTAAATTGTCACGGTTCACTAATCTTAATGGTTTTTGTCAAATGAATATTTCATTAAACAATAACAAGATCTACTTCACATGATTAATTTCCCTCTAAAAATAATTATGATATAATATAGTAATTTATCAAACTATTGATTTATTTATAAATTATTAATTATTATTTATTATAATTATTATCAATAATTATTATTTATTATGATTATTATTAATAATTATTATTTATTATGATTATTGTTAATAATAGTCATTTTTTATGATTTATTATTCATTTATTATTATAATTTTCAATTAGAATAGTTCTAAATACTTTGATTTTAAAATTCATATTAAGGGGGGATCCTGCTTCAGAAGGCTCAAAAAATCGATTTTTTTTTATTGCTTAAATCTATTCCTAATATATCTAAGAATATGTATCTAAAGTTATAGAGGCTGATTCGCAGTATTTTTAAAGATACAGCACTAAACGTGGTGGGGTGTCGAGCATGTATACGAGCGCTCGCGCAGATGAAGCGCGCTCCACCCCTCGGTCTAATAACTCCGAACTGTGGACCTGAAAAGGTTCAGCGGTCCTTCGAAACAACATTTTTAATTCGTAGAAGTGCTGTTTACTTTATGGAGCAGGCAGAGCTTATTAACGTATTCTAATATAACTATTTTAATATTTCAAGCAGGAGAAAATTTAATGTATG
>CAKNYM010053240.1:2782-14148 GCA_932195095.1 Andricus curvator
CGGGAAGATTCAAAGCCATTTGAATCTTCCCGCCAAGGAGTGTACGAGTTTAAAGAGTGTTAGGTAACAGGGTCTTAGTGCCCTGGGGCTTTAATTTTGTTACGTCCTGGGCCTGCCCTGGCCCTCTGCTGTAGAGTTGCTGAGTTTTTGTAAACACCGCCAAATTTGAATGCCGATATTTGAAAGTCTTTAAATATTAAAGACTATTATTGTTCTTTGCTGCTAAAAACGTTGAAACGTTAGCCTGAAAATTGGGATGAAAAGGTTCTATTCAAAAATATAAACAATGAGAAATTGTAGTAAAATTATTATCGTTTTAATTGTTTGCTCAATTCAATGTAATTAGTTCACGCACTCTCACAAAAAAAAAGGTATTTATAATTCTCAAAACGTGTACAATTTTCGTTTTGTAAGTCCCGAAATAAATTCGTATAGCAACCGAAACCGATGGAAGCTCGAGAGAATCTGCACAGCTTTGCTGAGCGTTACCGCTTTATATAAACTCGTTCCTACCCGAGAAACCCTTATTTTTCTTTTTACGACTCGCAGGCACGTGGAAGTTAGTCTAGGAATGTGTCATAATTTTTTGCTGTCTAGGGGCGCCTACGCAAAATACCAATTTAACCCTGCTGAACACGTGCTGGATGACATTATTCGGCTATTAACCTTACAAGATTTTATGGCTTCCCTTTTTGGGTCTGTTTCTTTGCGCTCTTACGACGTATCTAAGCAATCGCCAAATTCGTCCTAGAATTCCTAATGAATGACACATTCTCGCAGTAGAATATTCGAATTCAAAAAGAAAATAATTTCTTTTTCTTAAAAAAAATCTAAGATTTAAATTTGAATCTTCCGCTAAATTCGTGGATATTTTATGGTAATACAGATTCCTCACGTTTCAGCATAATTGTCGCCAGATTCTTCGCCATGAAACATAGTCACGCAAGAACGAAAATTGCATTCCGTCACACCTTCCTCCTTATTTTAAAAGGTTTTTACTTATGAAAACAGCTTTTACTATTGTTTATAATTATTCATTTCCACAAAATTCAATAACAAAGTCATTATTATTACCATTTATCTTTAAAAATAAATATTATTTACAAATTTATAACCTCTAAAATTTTTATCATCATACGATAATAGTATATTGTGCTACAAGTTGAAAAAGCGAGAGATTTAAAACGAGTGTGAAGGTAGCTACCCGAGCGAAGCGAGGGTGGCTATCACACGAGTTTTAAATCGTCGCTTTTTCAATGTGTGGGACACGATACTTTTTCTATAATTTGTGCAAAAGTGCTAGTTTTTGTTTACCTGTTTTTTGTGTAAAAAGAAGGCGATTTTTTGTCGATTGATGCAACAATGACAATGGCAATTATCAAAACCATGTCAATAAGATGGCAGAAATAATAAGCTGGTTCTCACAATTGAATAGTTGGCCCATAAAGTTGAGGGCTTCAAAACTTCCGATTTTTCGTGAAAAAAACCAAGCACAGTATTTTCGGAGAAACTGACGGTGTTTTTTTGCTTTTGCCAAGTGACAAAAGTACATACAAAATACACAACTCGAGACTTTTCAGGAAATTGCTTTTAGGTTAGGGACGACAGTCGGAAAATAGAATGAAGTTGGCTGCGCACGATGCACGAGTCCACCCGAGGCAGCACGAACCCACCCGAAATAACATTTACTTTTTCCACTGTGCCTCACTTTTATCACTGTCCATTTACTTTTTCCACTGCATCTGTCTACTTTTGTCACTGTTGCCCGGAAAGGTCGGCACTGCGCATGCGCCACGTCATCGAACAAAAATCGGTAACTTTTTACACCAAAAACAGGTGGAAAAACTGGTACTTTTTCGCGAATTATAGAAAAAATATTATTTTGTTATCTTAAATCTTCCTATGTTTAAATTTTGAATTATTTATTATGTATACATACATACATATACACATATACATACACACATAGATTCAAAAATGAAGAAAAGTTATTTAAAAGAAAACCTAATTGTTTTTGACACCACCTTCAAAAGTAACCATGAAAGGGTCATTCGACAATTTACAACAGAATCGAAGGTCAGGTGCTCAGAAAGTTTCCTTCCGTGTCTCGTGGTCTTTCCAGTTTCTATTTCTATCGTTTGAACTGACACGTTTTATTATGATGGTTTTAATAATAATACGAAGTAAACTATTTCATGGACATGGATGTTCATGACTTTTCATATTCAATTATCTCCTCACTAATTCTTTTAAGCCTAACGGTTAGGTGAGGATACATTTTTATATTTGGTGTTGGAATTTTAAATAAAAATTTTAGTTTTGATTAATCGCATTGAACCCAGCTTATTCATTTCCTTTTTCCCCTTTTAATTAATCTCAATCGTTAACTATACAGATCTACAGTCATTCCCAAAACAAATTCCACATCAAGATACAATAACAAAAGCTTTACGCATATGCACACACACATGCATATCGATACACATTTGTTACTCATAAGGAGAATCTAACCTCAATTTATTTTGCTATTTTGGTTTTCTAGTTTTATTTATTATTTCCCCTTTTTTTCAGCTTTAAACTTTACTGGTTAAAAGAAAACCTAACCTTAATTGAATGATGATGAAATAAATTTTAACAAACAAAATTTTGTTTTGTTTCTCAATCTCTCCCTTTTTTTTATTTTATTTTTTTTATAATTTTTCCTTTATTTCACATTTTATTTGTTACATTCAAACTTTTCATATTATTTCCTTATTGCAGAAAGATTATTTTCAATATTCATATACATATATAAATGTATAATATATTTGTGCACACATGCACTTTCTCTTAATATTTGGAAAGGTCTCAGTTCACCCAAATTTTATTTCTCCCAAAATTTATTTTCCCCAAAAATTAAAACATAGAAGTACGAGTTCGTGAGTTGGAAGTCCGCATAGCATAGTCAGGACAGTGGGTAATGATGAAACTAAATAAACAAATATCCAAAAGATGTCGCCGCAAATATGTTTCTTGAATTAAATAAACTCAGATATTAATAAAAATGTAAAGTTCTATATGTTTTAGTTTCTGTAAAGTTTTCTCTCGAAAGGAATATATTTTTTGAAATAGATCTTGACAAAAAACATGTGGTTATGCAATTCAGGTTATGTTACAGAATTCTAGCCGGAATTAGCTATTTCTCAAGAGAAACAGATCTTTTAGGAAACTTAGAAATTGCTACAATTTGAGGTTATGATAGAAAATTCTCCCTGGAATTGGATATTTTTCAATAGAGACAGTTAAGTCAGGTTAAGTCAGGACAGTTAAGTTAAGTCCGAAAACTTAACAGTTTGAGCAATTTTAGGTCATGTTAGCGATTTCTCGTCGGAACTGGATATTTGACAACAGAAGCACTTGGGTCTTTTATAAAACTTAAAAATTCAAACATTTTAGGTTATCTCAGGGAATACTTACAAATTTTAACAATTTTAGCTTATCTTAGAGCAATCTCGCTGGAATGGATATTCTTGAACAGAAACAGTTAAGTCTCTATGAAATTTGTAATTTCGAAAAATGTCAGGTTATGTTATGGAATTCCTGCCGGAATGGCATATTTTTAATCAGAAACAGTCCCGGTAACAAGCGTTGAATTCAGAAGAATTAAAAATTTGTATTCCTATGAATACGCGATTTTTCCTGCGTCTAAAAATCCCCCAACGGGAAAAGAACAAGTGCAAATCCTATTCCCCTCAATCGACGTAGTAAAATTTAATGGAAGCGTATTAAAAAGAATTAAAAGTAGAAGAGTGTAAAAGAAGGAATAGAAAAGATTAAAATAATTTCGCTTTGAGAACGCTATATGGAATTGAAATTTATGGATTGTTTTCTCATTGATAAATATTTTATATTTTATGATATTATATTTATTTTATGATTTATTATATTTTCATTTGCATATGATAAAGAAAAAGCCAATCAGAATTATATAAACTTGTTTCTATTAATATATGTAATATTAATATATGTAATATTAATATTTTTACCAGTGCTCTATTATAAATAATTACAATGCTTAGAACATGTTTAAAGTTTGTTTTTAAAAAGTTATCACACATTTCAATAACATTATTAAATAATTATTATTTTCTTATGCTACAAGTAAGATTATTATAATTATTTAAAATAATTATACCATATTATTATCAATTTACATATTTATGATGCACTTATTTAACATTTTTTTTCATTATTAAATCGTTTTAAAACTTATACACTCGGAAAAGATTCAAATTTATATTTATTTATATTTTAATCATTTATTTAAACGTTTAAAAAAATGCATTAATCTTTGCTAACATTGAGGAGAATACATTACAAATAAAATCTATTGAAATGTGGGAATTAAAATAATTTTAATTCGAAAGAGGCAGACTTGAATTGAATAGAATTAAAATTTCAAAACTTATATTCCACATGAAGAAATTAAAACAATTTATTACACATATTTTGTGAACGAATTAGAAGGAATTAAATAAACTCAAAATATGACCACTTCTGCGGAATACAAAACATCTCTGTGAAGTGTGCCTACCGGTACAATTAGAAGGAATTAAATATATTGAAAACACGTTCTCTTTTGGAGAATAGGAAACTATGCGGCTGTCGCTGTGGGAATAGAAGTGAATTAGTTTCAGAAATATCCTATTCTTATAATGGCATTTCAGACAGATGGAAAAATCGCGCATTCAAAAGAATAAAATAATCTTCACTTTTACGCTGAAATCTGAAAATATTAATTCTTCTGAATTCAACGCTTGTTACCGGGGTTAGTTCTTTTCTGAAAACATAACAGTTTGAACAATTTTAGGTCATGTTAGCGATTTGTCGTCGGAATTAGATATTTTACAATACAAAAATTTAAGCTTTTTAAAAAAATTAAGAATTCGAAAAATTGTAGGTTATAAATATATTTTTTCAAATATAACTTGACAGAGGACGTTTAGGTTATGTTACGGAAATCTTGCCGGTATTAGCTATTTTTCAACAAGAACAGTTAGATTTTCCAGAAAACTTACAAGTTCGAACAAATGTTGTAGGTTATGTTAGGGATTTCTCGTGGGAATTTGATATTTTATAACAGAAGCAGTTGGATGTTATAACAAACTTACAAGATCGAACAATTTAAGGTTATGTTAGAAAATTCTCGCCGGAATTGAATATTTTACAACATATGCAGTTGGGTCTTATGTGTAGAAAACTTACAAGTACACACAATTTAAGGTTGTTATGTTAGAGACTTAAGTCAAGTCTTTTCGAAAATGTATAGATTAGAACAATTTGAGGTTATTTCATGGAATTTTTGCCGAACTTGGATATTTTTCATCAACAGTTAGGTCTTTCCGAAAACTTTACAGTTTGAACAGTTTTAGGTTATGTCAGCGATTTTTTGTCGCGGAAATGGATATTTTACAACAGAAGCACTTAGGTTTATTTGTTATAAAACTTACAAATTAGAACAATTTTAGTTTAAATTAGGGAAATCTCGCCAGAATTATATATTTTTCAAAAGAAGCAGTTAGGTCTTAACTTTTTCTGTAATAAAATATCTTATTACGACGATAAATCGCTAACATGACCAAAAATTGTTCAAACTGTTATGTTTTCAGAAAAGAACTGTTTCTGATAAAAAATATCCAATTACGGCAGCAACTCCATAACATAACCTAACATTTTTCGAAATTATAAATTTCATTGAGACTTAACTGTTTCTGTTCAAGAATATCCATTTACAGCGAGATTTCTATAAGATAACCTAAAATTGTTCAAATTTGTAAGTTTTATAAAAGACCCAACTGTTTCTTTTGAAAAATATTCAGTTCCGGCAAGAATTCCCTGAGATAACCTTAAATGTTTGAATTTTCCAGTTTTATAAAAGACCCAAGTGCTTCCGTTGTCAAATATCTAGTTCCGACGAGAAATCGCTAACATAACCTAAAATTGCTCAAACTGTCAAGTTTTCGGAAAGACCTAACTGTTTTTGATGAAAAATATCCAAGTTCAGCAAAAATTCCATAACATAACCTCAAATTGTTCTTATCTATAAATTTTCTTAAAGGATTAACTATCTCTCTTGAAAAATATCCAATTCCAGGGAGAATTTTCTAACATGACCTCCAATTGTAGGAATTTCTAAGTTTCCTAAAGATCTAACTGTTTCTCTTGAGAAATAGCCAATTCCGGCTAGAATTCTCTAACATAAACTTGTATTGTGCCAAATTTGTGAATTTTCTGTAGGAACCAACTGCTTATGTTGTAAAATATCCAATTCCGGCGAGAATTTCCTAACATAGCCTGAACTTGCATAACCTTATGTTTTTTGTCAAGATCTATTTCAAAAAATATATTCCCCTCGAGAGAAAACTTTACAGAAACTAAAACATTCAGAACTTTACATTTTTATTAATATCTGAGTTTATTTAATTCAAGAAACATATTTGCGGCGACATCTTTTGGATATTTATTTATTTAGTTTCATCATTACCGACTTTCCTGACTTTATACTATGCGGACTTCCAACTCACGAACTCGTACTTCTATGTTTGAATTTTTGGGGAAAATAAATTTTGGGAGAAATAAAATTTGGGTGAACTGAGACCCTACCTTAATATTTGTGCTCATTCGTATCTTATACCTATGCTATTTTGTTAAAAAAAAAAGAATATATGTATTTCACGTAAACATAGCGCTCGTCTGTTTCTCAGGAATATTAATCATAAATCAATATCCAGCGGCATAAGGCCAGTTTGCGATGCCATCCGCCCCGTAATAGCCTCCTAACACGGGGACAGATACTCCGGGGTAACCTTCTGGAGCCGGGAAGATCCCCGAGAGGTCTCTCATAAAGAGTCCGGGGGGCTTAGGTCAATCGGAAATGGTGTCGGCATGTAGGGCCCGCCATAGACTCCCTGGTTGACTGCTTCGACGCCGAGGAGCACTCTTGCTCAAAACCCCTCTTCAGTCATTGGCTCTACTGCGGAGAAATCGAGGCCGTCGTCTCTATCATGGTAGTAGATGTGGCGGAGGGGATGTCCTTGCTGAAGGACCCATCCCATCACATCCACTGCCTGGTTGCAGTGGGTGCACTCAGAGGTCGACATCACTCTGAAGGTATTGCCCCTAAAATCAGGCCAAATACCCAGCGATTCAAGACTTTGTCGATTTTTTTATTATAATTATTATTATTATATATATATATTTAAATTGATTATATTTATTTATATTATTACAATTTTCTCCTTTTTCTTTTAGGAAGATTAATGGAAAATGTCTTACCGACAAACGGGGCAATTCCTGGGTACTGCTAGCTCTCGTGGCACCGTTAGATGAATCTCCGCTGGATAAACCCAGGGAGATCTCATCAAAAGTTGGCAGTAAGTGCAGTGCCACTGCCAATAGTTCAAGACATTTGCGTAGATCATCCCATCTACATGCAGGTTGTCCGCAGGGATTGTTATTGCGCAGTTGTCATGACCTTGAATTTTCTTTAGGCCAGCGAAATGATTCACTGCACTCGTTTTTACACAGATTTCTTTAAATTTCTGCAGCTCACTCATTTCGTAAATGATTTTCTGGCACAAAATTTGATTGATCACTCCGGGCAACATATCACCGATTTTTAATTGGTTCATTCTTTTTCCGAATTTGATTGCGCACTTGGGTAAAAGAAAATCTTTCTCGAGAACGTTATCACACGACGGATTGGTTCAAACTGCGTATTTAGCATATCGGCACGTACAGTCCTTCACCCTTTGAATCTTTCATTCTTTTAATCTATGGCTTATTATCTTTGAAATTTTAATTACCCCCTTTTTTTTAAATTATTTATTTAAATTCTTCCATTTATTATTTTAAGGGTTAATGAATGTATAATTCTTTATTTTACATCAATTTTGAAAGAAAGTTTAATATATTCATTTTTCGCGCGTAATTTAAATTAGCCTAATTGATTGAAACCCTTTTATCTCAATATTTATATATATATACACATATATTTTTTTTTAATAATGATTAATTGTGAAAAGTAATTAATTTAAATTATAAAGGCATGACTTGATTCAATTAAAAAAACTTTATCAACTTCATATTAAAATTTATAATCTTTATGTTTTATAACATTAATTGCAGTTTTAACTTCTTCATAATTATTTAATATTTAACTAATTGTTTATTTATTGTTTTTATTTGTAATTTACGTAGCCCTTCGTTTTTAAATTCTGATTCCTTTTCAAAGAAAAATAATTAAATAAATTTTAATGTTAGAAATTGTATTGCATAATTTAATAAATTTTCATTTAAATGACAATTTGATTGTATATAATACTATAGTATTTTGATACATTTAAATATCTTTTATTTGTATATCTATTGCACAATATTTTAATTGCATAATACTTGTATTACATTTTAATTGCAAAATATGTAATGGCATAATTTTTTGCGTTGCTGCATAATATTTTACTTTCATTTTCATTGCGTAATATTTAACTCGATAATATTTTACTTGTGTTTTCAAAAGTAAAATTCACTTGAGATCTATGAATCTTCTTCATTGTTCTCTACAATTTATAAAATTGTGAATTTACTTTTATGGTAAATAAATATTATTCTTTAACAATTGGTTTAGTGTATATTAAAAATTCTTGATTTTCAAAAGGTTTAGATTTTTTGTTTTGTTTTCTCTTTTTTTTTTAGGTTTCCATCGGAATTGCAGCCAATTTTAATCTATTAAGATGTACAATTTTGGTTTTATTGGGTCCCATTCTGATTAATGCATCACAATTCCCAATTATTCGCTCGATTTGGAACGGGCCTGAATACTGTCTATCGAACTTATGAGTAGGTGGGGGTTCTAAAAGCCTTACAAAATCACCCTCGTTAAAATTTTGAACATTTAGTTTTTGATCATAATACTTTTTTGACTTCTCTTTTGCTGCTTTCAGATTTTCTTCAGCAGTTTTTTGAACGTCAACCAGTTTTTGAAATAAATCTAGCACGTATTTAACATAAGTGTAAGGGGGTTTGTTTTCAGAAAAACTAGTTGGTAAATTCATTTCTTTACCATAGAAAAGAGTATGGGGAGCAAATACTGTAGACTCATTCACAGACGAATTGTATGAAAATATGGCATACCGCAGCCACTCATCCCAATCTTGTTTTGTACCAAATTGTTTTAAATATTCAATTAAACTGTGATGACTCCTTTCGAGAGAACCCAACGATTGAGGGTGGTAAGCGGTTGAATTAACTTTTTCAATTTTAAAAATTTTACAAAAGGTTTTCATTACTTCACTCATAAAATTACTCCCTTGATCGGTCTGGATTACTCTTGGACATCCATGTCTCATAATAAATTGTTCGGCCAATGCAACTGCTATTGTTTCAGCTTCCGCATTTGGTATAGGAATTGCATCAGAAAATTTGGAAAAATTATCTTGGATTGTTAAAATAAATTTATTTCCTTTAATAGTTCTTGGTAGAGGTCCGACAATATCAATTTGCATTTTATCAAAAGGTTCTTTAGGAGTTTCTGTAATTTCCATTGGCATTTTTGTTTTGACTCTAACTAATTTCTTTTCTTGACAATTTCGACAAAGTTTAATAAAATTTTGAATATCTATTTTCATATTTTTCCAATAAAATTTGTTTCTAATTCTCCAATAAGTTTTTGAAACGCCTTTATGTCCCCCAGCTGCTGATTCATGGAATTCTTTTATAATTCCCTCACGATCAGCCTCCGGTGGAATCATTACTTCTCCCGAACAGATTACAATTGAAATTTCTGAATCTTTGAATTGACGTCTCAAGATTTGTTTAATGGATATCCAAGAGACCCCATTTAAATCAGTTTCATAGCTTGGAATTTTAATGCATTTTACATTTAGAGTTTCCATTGCATTTTTAAGAGCCAAAATAGCTTTTGATATTATATTTAGAAAGGGTTGATCTTTGAATTTGCTTTTAATTACTACATTTAAAATATATCTACCTTTATTCGCAAAAACGATCACTTCACCAACCATCGGGCTTTCCTTGATCAAATCATCAATTTTTATTAATTTAGATTTTAATATTTCTTGATTAACCATTGATATTAATTCGCAATCTGCTGAAATAAAATTTACCATATGACCATTTCCATTTCCAATTGTAATTTTATCATTACTGTATCTAATTTGGCCATCCAAAATCACTAAAACAGGTGAATCATTTAATTGAATCCTTCTTTCGTGAAATCTCTGATTCAAACCTTCAACAACTTCTGACCCAACACTGCAAAGGTGTCCCCGAGTGCAGGCCGTGGTTGTTATATTTGTATCATTTTCATGACACTTTTTATCATAATTTTCTTGACATTAAAAAACATGATTAAGGCATTTAACGCCACCTGCAGCCGATAGCCCACCTGCTCTTCCCTGAGCAGGTATATCTACGACACTCTCCTCCCTCATCCCGCTCGCATGTCTAGGCTTCGACTTGGTCGCCACATCGCCCGGCTTCGGGTTCCCTACGCTAGCTTCCGTGAGAGTTACCTGATGATACAGCTGATCAAACTCTGAATCGTCGGTACGTGGTAGCCACTTATCGCATGCATCCACGAGATTACCTCCACTCCCCGGACTTGTCTCTTCACCGAGACGATCATTTTTTAAGACAGAATTCTTGACTTCCCTATCAATTCCGGGATTCGAGTGCCGATCCCCCTCATCTTGTAGCATAGGGATGGTCCTATGGTAGTGCGCCGCTTGGGGGTCCCTATCCCGACACCCGGCAGCGATCGGAAACTTGGTCGTACGGATCGCTGTACCCGAGGGGGCTTGTACTATCGCTGTTTCTTCATCTTCTGCAGTATCATAATCACTATGATCACTGCAGTCTTTTTCTGAATCAGAAATATCTGATTCCTTTCCGGGATTTACAGAATCAAGGATTTCACCAACCATAAAAACTTTTTCAATCAGTTCATTAATTTCGTTACTTTGTTCATTTTGAATCCATTTATCATTATCCAAAACCTCTTCCCCCGTGGTGCACTCACGGATCCCGGTCGAGCTCAACGTTCCACAAAAATTAATTTTTCCATTTTGATATTGATCTAGATCACAAGGATTTCGAGACAAAGCATCAGCATTAGAATTTATTTTTCCAGGTTTATATTGAATTTCATAATCATACTCGCTAAGCTTAATTTTCCATCTAGCCAATCTAGATACTGGATCTTTTAGTCCATGCAACCAAAATAAAGGTCTATGATCTGTGATAAGGACGAATTTGCGTCCATATAAATAAGGGCGAAAATATCTAACGGCCCAGACTATGGCAAGAAG
>CAKNYM010053244.1:0-21818 GCA_932195095.1 Andricus curvator
ATAAATAGCAGCACTATTAGTTTCTCACAAGTAGCGATTCGTTTCACTGGTTAGTATATAAGGGCAGAAAGAATCATAAGCCTCAGCGTGATGCGTGCGATTTATAGATATAAGATAGGTTTATGTATGCGTATAGGTATTAATATAGGATTCGTAAACAAACCACACTGTAGGCAGCGAGTGACATACAAGCATACACAAATTGTAGCCCATGTAATAGTGTGCGTTCAGACACTCTTTTTGCCATGCGCCAGCGTGAAACACAAGATCACGTGGCCCCCATTTTTCGTATAGTGGTTTAGAAAGATTGTAAAGCGTTTGTTTTGATTCTTTCAAAGCACTATACCAATTTTCGTTATTCGAATCCATTACAAAATTTCATACAGAGACTTAGAAATACTGTAATTTTGTGTGTGTAAGAGTCTAATATTCTTACGATTTATTCCAATCAGAAATATTAGTCTGCATTTTCATAGTCACTATTCGACTTTTTGTAACCGTACCTCGATTATCCCTAAACTCGTATATTTTATTTCAATTATGAATATGCGATAAAAGAAATATTAATAGCAAAAGTCTCTCCGTGTAGACTCACCGAAATTCGGTGAGCGTAGACCAAATATTTTCGGTGAGCCCAGACATATTTTGTTTATTTGTTATTTGGCGCCGATTCTCTATAGTAAACCTTGATTTTGTAAAATATTTTTTTGAAATACTTGGAAGATATTTTCCTTGTTGCACATTGTTCGTACAATTGTTCTAAGGCTATATTGGGCCAACAAATTTCGAAACGAATGTACACTGCTCTAGATAAAATAGAATATAACTTTATGATCTTATTATTTTCGCGTCTTTTTGAATAAACAAAAGTTCTTAAAAATAAGTGATGATGTTCTCAGTGTAAATAACTGATAATGTAGCAATCTATTAAACCTTCTAGCGTTAGTGCCTCTTCCTTAATTGTATCAAGTACATAAATCATAAAATTGCCACAATGTTGACGCCTGTAAAGGGGAAAAAATTGATTCGCGAAACACAAATATCTCAGAAAAATAGGTTTCGCCCCTCCAATACGTTTTTCAAATATGTATATATATGCCAGTATATACTCTGAAGGAACATCAGAATAATCTTAAGTTTCTCTGTTTACGAGATTCTATACAAATCAGTATTTTCTATATATTTGGAAAAAATGAAGAACGTTCTGAGTACTTTGTTCCTCTCGTTAGCGGTGTTCCTCAATTCTATTGGTAAATATAATTTTTAGAAAATATTTTAATTTGATTTAATTCTTCATCAGGATATTTTTACATAAGTAAGCGGAAGATTTGTAACTACCATATGTTAAGAATTCATAAATCATTCTTTTTTACGACCGTTCCATACCATTTTAAACAATTTGAAAATTTCTACTTACTCCTAATACTCCTTTTTTACTAGCAAGAATTTTCGTTATCAAAAACAATTTTTGAAGAAATACGTGCCCTAAAATTATTAAATAAATTTTTCAAAAAATTAAAGACTCGATAAATTCTTGTGAAAAGAAAGTCTGTGATCTCATTTTTATTTTTTATTTAATCGAAAAACCACTAAGAAACGTTTTCGTGGTCCTAAATTTGTATGAATATAAAAAAAAATTGTGAATACATTTGCTTTTATATATATGAGCCGATTCATCTTATAAAAATCAACTTTGGCACTCAGCGTATTTTTATATTTGAAAAAGTTTTCTCTTACAAAGTTTGAAACAAGATTTCAACATATATTTCTGATTTGAAAAAAATGCACGTATGAACGATAATGTAAACAATTCATGAAGATGAAAATATTTGTGTGTATGTTTTAAATCTTTATGAAATTTTTCATGACACAGCATTCTTTATTCAGAGAATATGAAGATCGTTATAGGAACTTTTTTTCACTTAAGTGCTTATTGTTGATTCTATCTGTAGATATAATACTATCACATTCATGTCTCTAATTTTTTAGTGCAATGTTGTTCAAATTAAAATCAAAGATGACAATATTAGAATATATTAGTATCTTCTAGCAAAATATGATGAAACCTCAATTATTTAAAGAACTTGAAACATGAAAATCGATTTAGTCAGGAGTATATGTATCTTTTATGGACATCAAAAATAACAAAATTATCTGAAAAAGCAGAAAAAAATGTACCCTAATTAAATACTTAAGGTAGTTTTTGTGCCAAAAATCAGGTCTCTGGGAAAAAAAGGTTTCTATGCGATTTTAAGAATTAGAATGATATTATCAATCATGTCCTATGGAAGAAAAAAAAAACATTTTTCTAATGAAAAAAGTTTAAAACTTACAAAAAATAATTATTTGAATAATAGTTTTTGCAATTGACTTTTTTCTTACTGTCGTTTCTTATCAATTTTTTAAAAAGGGTTCAATTTTAATAAATGATGGCTTATTTTTGCGGAGAAAACATTCCCTACAACTTTCCTGTTCAAAATTTTCAAAATAACTGAACAATTTTCAAATACAGTTATTTGTTTGAAAAATATTTGCTCTAAAAAAATTGTTTCAATGATTTCAGCCATATAAAAAATTTACTCTCAAAATTGGAAACAGCAGATTTGTAGAGAACGTCTTCCCCGAAAAACTAAGCGGTTACTAAGGTTCAATCATTTTTAAAAAATTTGTAAAAAGCGATAGGAAGAAAACATTCAATTGCAAAAAAACATTGTTTAAATAAGTGTTTCGCATAGCTAAAAATTGTATGACTGAAAATAATTTTTTTATTTCAAATACCATCATTATTAATATATTATTTTTCTACCTAAAATCATAGAAAAAATATTTCTTTCAGACATCTGATTTTTGGTACAACTTCCTTAAGCGCGTATACCCATAGAATAGGTATGTTTAAATTTGAAGAATTGCTTCTTTAACTTAGTTTTTTATTTAATGTCAAAGTACCTTTAAAATAAGTTTCTTTTTAATTTCAACAATATATTTTCATTGCATTGAAAAGAATCTCTCTAACATACGTATGGGCTTACAGAAACACCATGAAATTCGAATAACAATAGCGAAAGATTTCCTAACCCCCCCCCCTCCCCCTTTAAAGTCTTATGTAAATAATGTATACTCTAACTATTAGTCAAAAATTTGTTAATCTCAAGTTGAGATACTAACATCATACTGTAATATGAAAAACTTTTTGAAAAATTCAATAAATAACTTAATTTTTATAACAGTCTGCGGAGTCTTTGTACAACACAAATTTCTCCTCCTAATAATGTTCATAATGTTCAAAAAAATCGACTATTTTTTTCAAAACCCCCACGTAGAAACTTCCGGAAAGGTGTAAAAAGACGCCTGTGAAAAGCAGAGCTCTTAATATTAATATTTAGAGGTCGCTCATCGCGAATTTCTATTTCCCATTTAAATAGCATGTGAAACATTTTTTTTTTTTTCAATTTGAAAATTTGAAACTCTTGAGCGGCATGATGAATTGCTAAGCCCATAACATATTCTTGTAGGGAATTTGACGCTCTACAACAAAGGTGACTTATGATTTTTTCATAAATTCAATTCTTCAAAAGTTATTTAAAGTTAAAGTTGAACACATAATGCATTTATCGTTTTTACATTCTCATTCTAATGAGAAGGTATTGATTTTATGTAAAATTTGACTTAGTCGGGTTTTATCAAATCTCCACGTTTTGAGACCCCCTGAGCTAGAGAAAATGTTTTTACCAAGGTGTCTGTCTGTAGACTGTCTGTATTCTGTAGTCTGTCTGTCTGTCTGCCTGTAGGCACGTTAACTTTCGAAAAAATGATCAGATTTGATTGAGCTTTGGCACACTTTTTTAAGCCCTATAAGAAAAGGACAAGTTCGTTAGCCAGCTATTTTTGATAAAAATTCAAAAAGTGGGAGCATTTTGAAAATTTTTGAGACCATGTTTTTTCAAAATTTGCAAACGATATTCGCGGCTGTTCATAGTACTCAAAAATTCAAACAATTTATTCCCATGAAATTTTCCAATAAAATGAAAATGTTCAGAAGGACAGCATTCTCAAAATCAAAAAGAGGAAACGAAAATTAACATTTTCAGCCAAACAACGCACGATATGGAAAAAATTCAGGACAAGAAAAATGTTTCTTTTTGCACGCCCTACAAGATTATCATAATGACTTTTTGAATTTTCTTGAAAAATCGAAAATTCACATTTTTATTGCACAAAAAATAATGAAAAATCCAAAATTACAATTTTACGGTCAAACTATGCAAGATACGACAAATGATGATTCAACAAAAATTGTGCACTCAAAAAATATCTACAAATTTTTATTGGTCACTTTTTGACAGGATGTCTAGTTTTTGTTTTATTCGTAAAAAATAACATTAACAGTAAAAAAATCGGCCCGATAAGTGGGCACATTCTCATCAAAACTTTGCTTATTTAATTTCCTTTTCATCTCGTGTGCGTTTTTTCACAATATTTAATTGTTTTTATGTTATATTCAAACAATTTATTCTGACTGAAAGTCTGACTTTTATTCCAGAATGCGTTTTGATCTTTGTTTACTAAAATAATTGCTCTAAAAAAATTCGACTATTACATTTAAAGTTCAAGAACTATGCTTCAAATAGACGAAATAAATAAATATATATATATGAAAAAAAAGAGTTTTGGGTTCCTTGCCTAGAGGTAGGCCAGGTATTGGCAGATCGGAACATATGAACTCCTATCTAATACAACGCTGCTGAAGGCTGGTGACCTTCTCAGCATGAAACATCAACCAATTGCGACTCTCTCGGTTTCCATTCCTTGCCCCCCCCCCCCCCCCCCGTAACAGAAGTTTTGTGTGGGACTGACGTTACAACTAGACTCTCCACCATACGACGAATCACTACTCAACTTGGACATGATTTCGATTCGCAAAACAAATTTCGCGCATAAAGGTGGTAGATGGGTGTACAATCTAAACAATGAATAATAAAAACAAGAAAATAGCCTCGGAATGGACGGAAACTTTGATTGACGAAATGCATACACACGGTAAACGTAAAGGTCGAGTTTCAGGCGATGAATGGAGACTGGGTCTCTGGAATGCTAGGGGGGTGAATGATCTTAAGATAAGAGAATTACGAGAAACTATGCGGGTAAGGAAGCCAGATATTTTATGTGTACCTGAGACAAAGAAAAAGGGATGCGAAAGTAGAAACATAGAAAATGGGGTGTTCAAAAGCGGTTTTGAAATATGGTCAGGAGTAGATAGGGAATCACATGGTAGTCAAGGGGTCAGTTTGATTATGAATGAAAAAGCAAGATGTATGTTCCAAAAACGACTTAGATACTTTTTTTCTCCCCTTTTCAGATAGTTGGAAAAAATCTTTCTGATTGTATGATTTATTAGAAAGATACGTAAATATACGCTGAAGTAAAGGAATTTCCTTCTTCATTTTAAATCAAATACAACTTTAGTCATTTTTATCTGAAGAACATTGAACATAACATCTGGTCGTGGCGAAGCGCGCTCAAGCTTTTGAGTTTCTATTATACGATGAACAGAAACGAGCGTGAAGCGCGAGGTTTAAATGATGTTTAAACCAAATATCAAGCGCGAAGCGCGAGTATCTTGATGAGAATGTGTTCCTTAAGGTCGATAGAACCTTAAGTAAATTAGTTCTTCTCCTTATGTAAAACTGACATAATTAAACCAAAAGCAGGTCATAACGATGAAGCTTACTAAGAGAGTATTAGCCCGCGAAGAGCGCAATAGCGAGCACACGAAGCGTGAAAACCTAGAGGAACAGAGCCTAAAGTGTCAGGCTAATGTGTCCGCGCGCGAAGCGCGAGATGAATACCTAATCGAGCGCGAAGCGCGAGATCCAACAGGTGCGCGCCCCAGGCGCGCTCAAACTTGAAATTTATTACTAATTATCGTCATATTTCTTTCGGAAATTTTATAGTCTATAATTTTCTTTGCAAGAAAGATCGTTTGACAATTTTTAAATCGAAAAGCTCGGTATCTTTATGTATTACCCGCTTATTTCTTATTATTAAAATAGTAGTTTTCATCTATTAAGTATCAAGATAATTCAGATACTAATGAAAAGACGTCACTTTTAGAAACATACTGTTTTGTATTTAGTATAGTATAAAAATAAAATTCAATATGAACAAATCTAAATAATAATAATAAAACAACATTATTTATAAGTTTTGGCGTTAAAATTATTATTACGGACATTTACTCTTATTTTAATGTTTTCTTGTTACAATCTGGAAATTGTCGACGATGTTCTTGCACAACTTGTAAAAGATATTGAAGTTGGTCCTTGTTTTTTGTTAAGCAGTTATTGTATTCATCAATTAATGCAATACTGCGTTCTGCTACATCATTTACTACCGGAAGGTCTTTAAAAAAATTTCAAACAATGTTAAACTTGATAATGTGATGATTTGAGTTAGATTATTGTTTTTTTAGAGAAAATTTCAAACTCTCAAATTTCCGAAAAAACTATTACGATAATTAGTGATAGATTTCAAATTTTTGCCAAAAATTAGGAAAAAAACGATAAATTTATTATGTGTTCAACTTTAACCTTAAATAACTTTTGAAGGAGTAAATTTATAAAGAAATCATAAGAGACCTTTTTTGTAGAACGTTGAATTCCCTATAAGAATATGTTATGGTCTTAGCAATTTATTAAGCTGTTCAAGAGTTACAAAACTCCAAATTGAAAAAAAAAAATTTCACATGCTATTTAAATGGGAAATAGAAATTCGCGATGAGCGACCTCTAAATATTAATATTAAGAGCTCTGCTTTTCACAGGCGTCTTTCTACTCCTTTCCATGAGTTTTTATGTGGGGGTTTCGAAAAAAAAATAGTCGATTTTTTTGAACCAGCCTAATATGTGTATATATATATATATATATATATATATATATATATATCTATATTGCGATTGTGAGACGTGGCCATAGGTGTGATTTACCGCGTTGCTATTGGGGGCTATTGACATTTTGTTGGATGGCAGTTGCTCTTAGTGGGACCTTGCGGTGGTTGTTTAACTTTTTTTTTTAAATATATACGTATATATTATAAATAATATAATGAGCATGGAAAACTCTTATAATAGTATGCGAAAATTAAATGAATTTTGTATTCATATTTTTGAAAGAGATTGACATAAAAGAGTTTTTATTATATCTGCAGATAGAACGGCTCACATCAAATGTTTACAAATGAAAATTCACGAATGAAGAATTGTGTCATACGTTAGATTGTATCAAATAATCTGGAAGGTCATGATTTATGTTACAAGTGTTTTCTGAGGTATTTTTCAGCCAGAAAATGGAGCATAGGCACTTGAATTTAGGTCTGAATGTTAAAATACGAGATAGCTAATTATTATAATAATTTGCAATAATGTTTAAGAAATTGAATATTCCTTTAAAATTCACGTATCAAACAGTATGTTTACTGTATTTCTCATTTATTTACAATGATCCGTGAAAACTTGCATTGAAAAGTAACGCATGAAGACCCTATATATCCTATATTTATTCTTTATTTATCCTACCACGCGTCACTTTTAAAATGTCGATTTTTTCAACAACACGCCTCGTGATTATTATTTTTTTGCAGTGTATCTCAACCATTGATTTAATTGAATTTATTTATTTTTATACATACATATCAAAATTCATCTATTTCTATTTATGTTCACAGAATTAAGTTCGCAAGCCAAGCCCAAGCAGGTGAATCCTATGCCTTCTGGGATAGGTAATACCAAAAATGAAGAGTAACGAAAAAATTACTTGTCAAAAAAAATTAATTTTAATTTTATTTATTAAAGAACGTCTCAAGGTTTACCGGAAAGGGGTGGGGGTAGACCAAATATTTTTGGTGTGCCTAGAAACCTCGAATACCATAGTATTTTGGAAACGGCTAAAAAGTTTCTAGTGGGTGCCAAAATAACTACAATAAAATATGAGACCTAAAAAAATGTCTTCGGTTCGCGCAAGGTTGGTAGATGTCAAAATATGGAATAATAATAGATTTCTCATCGCCAAAGACTCAAAAATGTTTATTTCGAACGAGTGATGGGAAGTGATCAGTTCCTTTTAACTAGTTACTTTTTTTGGTAACGATAGTGGTAACGACATTACTTTTATAAGTAAATAACGACTTAATAACTAGTTTACTTTCGAAATGTTGTTCACAAGTCTTTTTTACGACAATAAATAAATTTTATTGCTCTTCCGACTATTTTTCCATTTTCACTATTCAAATTGTGGTGGAAAAAAGCCATAGAAATTTATAGCCCAATATAGAAAAATTGAAATTTGTCTCCCACCCTGGGATTAAAAATTTTTTTTAATCTATAAAAGCACTTAGAAAGAAATAAAAAAATTATTTCAAAGTTAATTATTCATTTCTCTTTGGTTGATAATGAATTTTTTTAACCGGAAATTTAACTATTCCAGTTATTTTAATTGAAAGCTCATCTTTTTTGGTTAAAAATTGTATTATTTGGTTGAAAATTTAATCATTTTATTCGAAATTGAACGATTTTGAAAGAAAATCATTTTATTCGGTTAAAAATTCAACTGTTTTGTTGAAAATTAGTTTTTTGGCTGAATCAAGCTGTTTTTGTTTTGAAATTGAAACTTTTTTTGGTTGAAATATATTAACTATTACACTTTTAGTTGAAGATTTATCTTTTTCCCTTAACAATTAATTTTTTTAATCGAAAATTTAACTATGACATTTTTGGTTGAAAATTGATCTTTCTTAGTCAAAAATTCATATATTTTGTATAAAGTTCGTCTTTTGTTGGTGAATAATTAATCTACTCGGTTGAAAATTCATCTCTTTGGTGTTAAATTGCACTATTTTGTTGAAAATTGATCTTTTGTAGCTGAAAATTCAGGTAGTTTATTAAAAAATCATCTCTTTGGTTTCAAATTAAACAATCTTGTTCAAAATTCGTCTTTTTTGTTTGAAATTTCGTCTATTACATGTTTCATTGAGAATTCATCTTTTTGGATAAAAATACTATTATTTGGTTGAAAATCAACTTTTTTGTTGAAAATTAGCCTTTTTGGCTTGAAACTTCAACAATCTGCTTGATTTTTTTTCTTTCTTGACTGTAAATTCAACTATTGTGTTGAAAAATTGTTTGTTGGTTGAATGTAACTGTTTTTGATTTGAAATAAAAATATTTTTTGGTTGAAATATCAACTATTACATTTTTTGTTAAGAAGTCATCTTTTTTCGTTCAAAATTATTTTTTCAATTGAAAAAAAATCAGTATTTTGTTAAAAGTTCGTATTCTTTGGTAAAAAATTATCTTCTTGGTTGCAAATCTCTTTGGTTTCAAATGTACCTATTTTTTTGCCAATTCATCCTTTTTGGTTGAGTTAAACTGTACCTGATGCTAAATGAAAATCTTTTTCACTGATAATTCATCATTTTTGGTTCAAAGTTGAACTCCTTTGTTGAAAATGTTTTTTTGTGTCGAAGATTCATCATTTCAGTTGAAAATTCATCTCCTTCGTAGAAAAATTAACTATTTTGTTAAAATTTTTTTGGTTAAACATGTATTTTTTTAAATGAAAATTCAACCACTCCATTTTTGGTTTGAAATTTATATTGCTCAGTTGAAGATTCAACTCTTTGGTTGGATATTTCTTTTTTTTATTTGAAAATGCATGTACTTTGTTGACGATGCATGTATTCAGTTGAAAATATGTCTGTTTCGATTGAAAATTTATAATTTTCAGTTGAAAATTCATGTATTGTGTTGAAAATTCAACGTCTACTAAAAAATGTCTATTGGCCTTAAAATATTGTAAATATTCTAGAAGTGGAAATCGTATAACTAGGTGAATCTAAAAAAACACTTTTGGAAAGAAATAGTTAATTTTCAGCGACAAAGAGTTTTATGGCTCAAGATAGGAAGGTTGACATTTTTTTCCATACTGAAATTCAACATTTTCTAAAACATTCCTTGTTTTAGAAATATTATGTGGGTTATGACTAAATTACGACTTTCATTAGAAAATGTAACTACTAGCAATCGTAATTTATGAATAAAGTTTAGTAAAAATTAAATTTGGATATATATTTTCAAAATACAAAAGTAACTGAAAAAGTAACGATAGTTACTATTTTTGGGGAATGCAAGTAAGAAAAACTTACATTTTGAATCGGTCACGATAACGATAAATGGTTGCTTTTTTTGTTATGTAGCGGTAACTATAACTAGCTTCTGTCAAAAAGTAACTTACCCATCACTGTTTCTAACTCAAATAAGCCGTAAAAAAAAGCATATTGTATCCAGATATATATCTGCTTAGCATGGACCAAATGGAAAAATGTCCTGTGTTCGCGCGTTGATGTTAAAGTGACGGATAATCATAAAATTCAGAAAATCGTAGATATTTTTAACTATTACAAGTTTAAAAATGGTTATATATGCCCCTTTATGTGAATGAAATATGCAATTTTTACCGATTCTGCATATCAGAAATAACCATTTTTGGGCTTGTCATATTCAAACATCTAATATTTCGTAAACTTTACGATTATCTCTCACTTTAACATGAATGCGCAAACACAGGATATTTTTCCGTTGAGTCTAAACTAAGCAGGTATATATGTGGATTGTGGAACCAATATAATTTTTTTACCGCTTATCCGGATCAAAAATAACCATTTTTGAGCTTTGAATAGGTAAAAATATCGAATATTTTGTGAATTTTCGTTTATCTGTCACTTTAACATGATTGCGCGAACACAGGAAATTTTTCCATTGGGTCTATACTAAGCAGGTATATATGGGGAACCAATATAATTTTTTACCGCTTATCCGGATCAGAAATAACCATTTTTGAGTCTTTGGCGATGAGAAATATATCATTCTTCCCTAATTTGATATATAGTGGCCTTGCGCGAACTGAAGACATCTTTTTAGCACTTATCAGAAACTTTTTAGCCCTACCCAAAAACAAAAGCAAAACGTTAAATTTTCGAGATACGCCCTAATGTATAGTACACTAGGGTGGCCCTTATTTTTCACTTTTCGAATTTCTCTGCTCTCACCCGCCAGTTTCGTTCGAATGCCAAAAAAAAAAATCTGCAAATTTGAGCAAAATCGGTTTATATTCAGGGGTGGCGCAAACACCATGAAGTTTTCCATTGTCCCCAAAGAAAACCCCATAAGTGACAAATTTGAATTTTACGTAATATTGCGGTTTATTGACGCTTTTTGAAAGTTTTTCAAAAATAAATAATCATTAATCGGTAATTTGAGAATACCCAGTCATTTTCTAACTAATATTCAATTGTTTGAACAATTTTAATTTGTTTAAATATTTGTTTTTTTTCAGTTAACTCGCGAAATGAACGTATTTTCTAGACTTTATGAGTTATTTAATCAATAATAACAATTAAATAATTTGTTTGAATAATTTTTCAATTATTTAAATAATACGTATTTGTTAAAGCATATATTTTACCTGAAAAAAGCAGGAGAAACATTTTATCTCACTAAATTTTTGACAAATTTTAATATTCGTAAGTAGGGGAGAGTCGTCATGGTTGGGCCACTTTCCGACTTTTGCCCATAACTTTCCTTTAAGAAATGATTTAGGAAATTTAAGCATACGGTTGAAAAGATGTGATGATTACAAAATTTTTTCTAGCAGACATGAATTAATGCGACACAAGAGAAAAAAGTTATGGGCATTTAAAAAATAAAAAAAAGTCGTCATGCTTGGGCCTTTGTAGTCATGGTTGGGCCACCTCTGAAAATCGGCAAAATATATTCTGAAATAATTTCAAATGACCAAGTATGAAGTTAATTTTGTGTATTATTCAATATTTCCTAATTATAACATGAAATAACGCAGAAAAAATTAGTCTGATTCACAGTTTTGACAAATGAAATAACTCTTTGTGAGTTTCGCGCACTTCAAATGCACTTTTCTCTTACACTCAATGCATGCAACGGAGTTGTTGCGGTTCCAGTGCAAAGTCCGCTTATTGCGAGAAGTCCTGAAAAAAGCCACAAAATGCATTTAGTGATGCTGTGGCCGTGATTATAAACAAAAATTACGGTGGCCCAACCATGACTACACAAATGGCTCAACCATGGCGACAAGCACCAAACTCACATCGCGTCACACTACAACCAAACTACTTAGAAAATTGAATATCCCTCTTGGGATTTTGTCAAATATTATCCACAGAATACACAAATATGCTTACCTTGAAGATTTCATGTTTTGTTTAAATTTTATCGAGACTTTTTCGGCGGAAGCTGTAAACTTTATGCGATGCTCGGATGCAATAGGCTCCAAAACACTTTCCACAAGCACGGTCCGAAATAAAAAAGGTTATGCAAAGTTTTCTCTCACCTAGGAAAAGTATTTCCACGCTCAATAATAGATCGCGCGAGTGTTTTTATATGAAAACTTGAAAAGGCCCAACCATGACGATGGCCCAACCATGACGACTCTCCCCTACTTATTTATTTATTATGCATACTCGTAGATGTTTAAATAAATTAAAATTTTTAAAAACATCCACGACTATTCATAATAAACAAATTAGTACACAAAAATATTAAAATTTGTCGAAAATTTAGTGATATAAAATGTTCCTCCTGCTTTTTTTAGATAAAATATATGCATGATAAAATACGTATTATTTAAATCATTTTAAAATTATATAAACAAATCATTTTATTGTTATTATTGATTAAATAACTCATAAAGTCTAGAAAATACGTTCATTTCGCGAGTTGACTGAAAAAAACGAATATTTAAACAAATTAAAATTGTTTAAACAATTGGATATTAGTTAAAAAATGACAAGGTATTCTTAAATTACCGATTAATGATTATTTATTTTTGAAAATCTTTCAAAAAGCGTCAATAAACCGCAATATTACGTAAAATTCAAATTTGTCACTTATGGGGTTTTCTTTGGGGACCCATAAGAGTGGCTTAAAATTATTCAAACTCAAAATTTATGATTGATTCTTATTCTCTGACGAATTCTGAACAATATACTGAAACACGGAATTATTTGTAACATATTATCGCGTTTAAATATTAGATTTATAAAAAACTGACTTATTCCCATGTGAAATCAATGGGAAACTTCATGGTCTTTGCGACACCCCTAAATATTAACCGATTTTGCTCAAATTTGGAGATTTTTTTTTTTGGGCATTCGAACAAAACTGGGGGGTGAGAGCAGAGAAATTCGAAAGAAACATGCACCAAGTATGAATAAGAACCACACTAATAGTACACTCAGAAAAATCTTTCGTTCGAACAAGAAAATAGTTTTGTTGGTATTTGCGTAACAAAATTTTTTTGTTTGTTCCGAAAAATTTTGTGTGCATAGCAAATCGTTTTTATGAACCAAAAAAAATTTGGTTGAACCGAAAAAAGTACATTTTGTTGCACGAATATTTTTCGCAGTGATCCTAATTATTGATTACATTAAATTCATTATTATGCATCCATATTCAAATTCATCTATATTTATTTCTGTTTATAGAATTCAGTTTTCAAGCTAACCGGATCAATGCTGAGCCTCCTGCTCCTGTGCGTTCTCGGACTCAGTATCTGGGCATTAATAATGTCGAATTTCACCAAGGTTTAGATCAGGCAGCCCACCGAAAAAAATATTATTTGCTCGAGGTTCTCATAGCTATGAAAACTCTCTTTTGGGAATCAAAAACAGTCCCCCAAAGTTGCCAAAAAAAGTTCTTCTGTCAGGGATCAACATGTAATAGTACATTATCAGTACCACTTTGATGACTTAATAACATTATGGCAACGTAATATATGCTAAGCTCTTTTTTCTCAATTCGAGTTTATTCAAAATATATTTGAAGTAATATGAAATCTACTTATGATGGTCACATTGTCGAGAAAAGTGCCGTAACTCTAAGAAAATAGCGAAAAAGTCCATTTTTCGACAGTTTGAAATTTCAAAGTCGCTGAGGAAGGGTAAAAAATATTTTTATGACATTATCGCTATACATATGTATATATATATATATATATATATATATATATATATATATATATATCCACTTGCTTTGAACTAGTTTTTCTAATAATTTAGGTACCAAAAATTAATTTGATTGGAAAATAAAGAACAATATAGGGTAAAAGCACCAATTCTTGGCTTCCCCCTCCCCAGTTGTTGGCATCATTCGATAACTTCTTAGATAATACATTTTTTAACGTGTTTTGCCTTAATTTGATTATACTATCATTCGTACATATAATGCTTTTTATAATTATCCACTGCAATAAAATATTTATCTACAATAAAGTCAATTCCCTTCGGTTTTTGGCATGCCAGTTAGGGCTAAGGTTCCAAGAATTCGTGCTCTTACCCCATCGCTTTTAAATATTTTCTTGTAATTGAAATTCAGTGAAAATTATTTTAATATCAACATTGTTTATATATTTTTATTTTAAAATATTTGAAATACATTTTCATGAACGTATATAGGATATTTAGAAAAATTCCAAGGCATTTTCAAAAGCTTGTAAGTTTCAATGGATTTCAAAAGGTTTCATAGGATTTGAAATATTTTAGGGAATTTTAAAACATTCGAAGGAATTTTTAATTTTATTTCAATAATTTGAAGAGATTTTGAAGGATTTGAAATATTTTAAGGAATTTTAAAATCTTCGAACGAATTTTCAATTTGATTTCAATAATTTGAAGGGATTTTAGAGGATTTAAAATATTTAAGGATATTTTTAAAGAATCTGAGGGATTTTGAGCGATTACCAACGATTCAAATGATTTTAAGGGACTGTAAATGCTCTCAATGTATTTTCTTACATTTTCCAGGAGTTAGAAAATATCATATTTCATGTAATTGAACGGGATTTTATAATACTTTAATGTATGTCAAAAAATTTATTCACAAAAATTGAGAGACTTTAAAGGTTCTAAGAGATTTGAAAATATTTCAAGGTATTTCCAAAGATTTTTAAGATTTTAGTATATTTTAAAAGGTTTCAAGAAATTTTCAATTGATTTCAATAATTTCAAGGGATTCCGAAAAATTTCAAAGATTTTAGGGTATACTAAATAGTTCAAAGAAATTTTCAAGAGTTCTAAAAAATGTCAAGGGATTTCTAAAGTTTTTTAAGAAATTGTAATATCTTAGGGTATTTTCAGTAGATTCCAATATTTTGAAGTTATTCCAAAGGACTTCAAATATTTTGCGGTATTTTTCAAAATCCTAAGGAACTTTCAAGAGCTGTGAAAAAAGTTTTAAGGTATTTCAAAAGATTTTAAAGGATTTGAAATATTTTAGGGCATTTTTAAATATCCCAAGGAATTTTCCATTTGCTCAAGTAATTTATTGGGTTTTCAAAGAATTTTAAATGTTTTAGGGTATTTTAAATGATTCTAAGTAATTTTCAATAACTGTAAAAAGTTTCGAGGGATTTCGAAAGATTGGAAAAAATTTCTAATAATTTGTGGTGTCTTGAAAGAATCCGAGAGATTTTTATTAGATTTTATTAATTTTCAGTGATTCCAAGGGATTTGAAAGATTTTATGCTATTTTTGAAACTCCCAAGGAATCTTCAAGAGCTTTCAAATATTTCAAGAAATTTAAAAAGATTTCACAGGATTTGAAATATTTTAAGTTATTTAAAAAAGTCTAAGGCATTTTTAAGAGATTCAAAGATTTCCAAAGATTTGATTGATTTTCCTAAAATTTCAGAAGATATTTAACGATTTTACAGGACCTATAAGGCTTTAAGATATTTCAAAAGATTCCAAGATACATTCAAGAGATTAGAAAATTTTCAAGGATTTTAATGATTCTGTGGGATTTATTTTTCATGGCGTTTTAAATAATTTCCTAGAATTTCGGAAGATATGGATCATTTTTTGTGTTTTTAGTTGTATCTATGATGGGGCCTGTTTTTGGCTCCCAAAAGGAAGTTTTGATCATAATTTGTACTTCGAGCAAAGAAATTTTTTTTCAGTACGCCCTATTATATATACATATCGAAATTCATCTATTTCTGTTTCTGTTTATAGATTCAAATTCACAAGCCAGCCAAGTAAATCCTCTGTGTCATGAGGGCAGAGATTTTACGTATCTTAATCAGATTCATTTTTACCGAGCTACGAATGGTATACCCATTCCAGTGCCAGCAGGGGTTCATATGGTAGCAGATTATGATGATTTAATTGTTGGAATAGAAATAAATGGTGTGGTTTATCGAGCACTTGATAAAGATAAGAAAGCGTGTACATATTATGAACCCAAGTTTTATGGAAAAAACCTTATGGCAGTTACTCAGTTGCATCCTGAAATTAAGTGGTATCCTCGCGAGTTTTAGTAAAATAATTCAGTTGAAACAAAAATATATAACTGAAATTGAACATTGATTGTGATCCGAAGTAGAATCAGAAATTGATACTTTGCAATAAGCAAAATATTTTAGTGAATCGACGGGATTTGCTACTTTAAAGAGCTTAATGATCGATTCCATTTAAATTCAAAGTGTAATAACTTTCTAAAATATAAGAATTGATTTGTACTACACAGGATAGTATTTTAAATTTAGTATAGGTTTAGTTCCTGTTCTTGTTTTCAGGGCTTAAAATGTTTTGAATTTCGGACTAAATACCTTCCTGCTCACTCTGATTGCCCTTTTTTAATCCTATTGCAAATAATTAAACACCCGTATCAAAATTTGTGTCAGGCTTCAAAATATTGTAAGCCCTGCTTTTTTTATTTATTAACATTTTCTAATCTTGCAATTTGCATTTCAACTTCAAGCACACACGGAATTTGACTGTCTTATAGAATTTTTTGTCTAAATTATGAAAGCGGATTCGATGTGCAGGCATCATGGACCCAAAGCAATCTTTTTGACAACGAATTTGAAAAATGTACATTCTGATGATGTGCGAAATTGGTAGTTTATCAAAACTGTTTCTTTGTGTGAAGAATTTAAATTGCTGCACTAGTGAACTAGCTTTGAAAATTTATTTATTGCGATTGTCTAAAGTCTGTGACCAATGGTTTCTCAATGTATAGAAAAAATTTCCATAAATATAAGAAGATGCAATATCCATATCATAAGGTGTGAAACTGTCTCAAAAATAAAATTCTTCATTTTAGATATTATAATATGAGTAGTAAAATATATAAATATTTAATTTTTAACACTTTGAAGTTTTTAATTAATTAGTTCGCCGTGTCAAATCTTAAAATCGGTCATTACAAAACACTTCAAGATTGAAAAATTCTAAATCTGCTCACGGGAAAATTTGGCATTACATTAGATAATTATTATTAATATATTATATATGAGATATTATGTCTACTCAATTTCGATTATACAATTATAATTATGTAAGTAAATTTTCTGATTTAATTATTGATAAATGAAAAATTCACAAAATACGTATTAATTTTTTTAATAATTTGTCTACCTCTCCCCCTGTTATGATAAACTATGATATTTTGTAGACACCTCATCAGAATTACGAAATAAATTGTTATCCCTTCACTACATTAATAAAATACTCAAAATTCTCATTTGCTTTTTAATGATATAAACAATAGATTTGATAGATGTTGCAATTGAAATGGGAATAATTTTTTGCAGGGATCCGCATGAAACTTTCTTTTCATTTCGTTTCTATCATATAAGAATAATATTTTTCTAAACTTTGGCTTGATGTCTCGAGATTTTAATGAAAATAGAGAATATCTGACAAAGAAAAACCGATGCGCCACAACACTCACGCGATAAGCACGCCTGAACACCTTCTCGGGATTTCTGGTTCCCTTGCGCAGTGGAAGCGTGCTGGGCAGATAACCTGTTGGGACCTTGTAGGATGACGGTTGAAAGAAGAATAGAGTTGTTGTATGTGTCAAACGTACCGTAGCTTTATTTAAGTGAAACGTAGAAAACTAGTATCTATATGAACAAAAAGCTCTCTCTATGAGCTTCGGCGACGGCAATGATGAGCAATGATCTTATGGTTGGAATAGAATGCTTGGACTGGAGGTGTTATATCTTTCGGACCTCTGGTGGCCTCGACTTGTAATAGATAATTTTTTAGTTGATGGGTAGTCATCTCCATGCAGGTTGTCTCCTTATAAATGCAATCTGCCCTAGTAATTTCGGGTACCACATCAGCTACTGCTTGGATGAAATAATCCCTTTTATCCTTTTCTGTAAGCTCTCCAGCATCTGGAATACTCTCAAACACTCTTACTTCCTCTTGGAATCTGTCGTAAAAGTCAGATGCTGACTCCTTACCAGGTTGGTATTTCATTGTTAGCAAATCTTTTCTAGCTGTGACGCTAGTTGTGTGGGTTTCGTATCTTTTGACCTCTTTTAATTTGTTCAATACTTCTTTAGGTTCTGACAAATTTAATATTGTGTTATAATAAACCGGATCAATTCTATTGATTATAATGTCTCGTACTTTAAACTTATCATCTGTGGTTTTCTGCTCATCAAGTGACAAGCAAATTACTTTTAAGGACATAACTTAATTTCTTGATTCTTAGTTCGGATTTAAGAAAATCTTCAAACATTTCAAATTTGGAATTTTTAGTCAATTTGTAGTTCCTAAAAATTTGGATATATCTGCCGTTAATTTCGATTATAAATTGTTCAGAGAAAGGACCAAATGTACAGAAAAAAGCCTTATGATAAAAAATTCTAAAAAAAATTTTTTCTTGTATTTTCGAACCTGCAAACTAAAAATTCGAAAGAAAAATGTCAGAAAGATGGACAGTTTTTGGACAAACACTTGTCCAAAGTTTCGATTTTTACATGTATTTGAATGGAAAAATGCTTATTTTAAGGAAATGTTTTTTTTCTTCAAAAACGCTATGATAGATTTGATTAAAACTTTCATATTTTGACGATCAGGCGTACCGAATCAAAAGATTTATACCCACGAACTAGAAATATTAACGATTCTTTGGATATACAGCATGTTTTTCGGGGTGTTTGTGTACCCTAAACATCCAAGTAACATATGTAAATCATCATTTCTTAGTAACTAAAATCCATAGAGATTTTTATTCAACTGCTACGGTATGAAACGACTTTCCAATAAGTGGAGTAAGCGTACATAGCAAGAATATGTTTTGACCTAATTTTAGGGGATGTTTTACCATCCCTTAAACAATGAGTCTGAAGTTCCTAACGCATTAATCAATAAAGAAAAATAATTTTATTTTTAAATGCATGAAAGCTACTATTTTATGACATAAAATAGTCGCGTATAACCCTAAAAACTTCTTAAAGCACTTTCAACCCCTCATCAGATATAAAACTCACCCAAGCTACCCCTAAATATTTTTAAAATTCAACAAAACCAACCTAATTCAAAAATCCGCCCAGTTTTTGCTGATAATAATTTCAATTGATGTCAAAGGGCCACACATAAAGTCTCAACCCTTCAGCACATGTAGAACTCACCCCAGCCACCGCTGAATATTTTAAAAGTTCAATAAAATCACCATAATTTCAAAGTACACCAGGATTTTTCTGAAAATGTTTTCAGTGGATGCTAAATGGGCAAAAAAATGTTTCAAAACCTCAGCACATAGAACTCACCCCAGTCACCCCTAAATATTTTTAAAATTCAATACAATCGTTTTCCATTAAAATACATGTAAAAATTGGAACTTTGATAAGTGCGTATTTGAAAACTGTCCTTTCATCTTACTTTTTTGAATTTTTAAAATATTTAAAAATATTTAGACTTGAATGAGCTCCACATGTACTGAGCTGTTGAGACTTTTTGTGTGAACCGTTCGCATCAATTGAAAAAATTATCATCAAAATCCTGGCGTATTTGGAATTGGGTTGTTTATATTGAATTATAAAAATATTTAGGGGTGACTGGGGTGAGTTCTACATATTCTGAGGGGCTGTGACATTTTTTTGTCCCTTTGTCATCAACTGAAAATATTGTCAGAAAAAACCTGGCGTACTTTGGAATTAGGGTGATTGTATTGAATTTTAAAAATATTTAGGGGTTACTGGGGTGAGTTCTATATGTGCTGAGGGATTGAGACACTTTTTTGTCCCTTTGGCATCAACTGAAAACATTATTAGAGAAACCTGGCGTATTTTTGAATTAGGGTGATTTTATTGAACTTTTAAAATATTCGGCGATGGCTGGGGTGAGTTCTACATGTGCTGAAGGGTTGAAACTTTATGTGTGGCCCTTTGGCATTCATTGAAATTATTATCAGCAATAACTGGGCGGATTTTTGAATTAGGTTGGTTTTGTTGAATTTTAAAAATATTTAGGGGTAGCTTGGGTGAGTTTTATATCTGATGAGGGGTTGAAAGTGTTTTAAGAAGATTTTAGGGTTGTACGCGACTATTTTCTGTCATAAAATGGCAGCTTTCATACATTTAAAAATAAAATTATTTTTCTTTATTGATTAATGCGTTAGGAACTTCAGACTCATTGTTTAAGGGATGGTAAAACATCCCCTAAAATTAGGTCAAAACATATTCTTGCTGTGAACGCTTACTCCACTTATTGGAAAGTCGTTTCATACCGTAGGAGTTGAATAAAAATCTCTATTGATTTTAGTTACTAAGAAATGATGATTTACATATGTTACTTGGATTTTTAGGGTACACAAAGACCCCCAAAAACATGCTGTATACCCAAAGAATCGTTAATCTTACTAGTTCGTGGATATGAATCTTTTGATTCGGTACGCCTGATCGTCAAAATATAAAAGTTTCAGTCAAATCTATCATAGCGTTTTTGAGAAAAAAAAACATTTTGCTAAAATAAGCATTTTTCCATTAAAATACATGTAAAAATCGAAACTTTGGACAAGTGTTTGTCTAAAAACTGTCCATCTTTCTGACATTTTTCTTTCGAATTTTTAGTTTGCAGGTTCGAAAATACAAGAAAAAATTTTTTTTAGAATTTTTTATCATAAGGCTTTTTTCTGTACATTTGGTGTGGGGTCCTTTAATAATTATTATTGAGTACTGTCTCAGGAAACCAGTCGTGTTTTTCGAGAATAAGGGAAGAAACCAAATATCAAATATAAAATTTAAAAATTTTCCACAAAGTATAACCTCAAGTGTAACCTGTAATTGAACAGGAAATAGAAGAGAGCCTGGAGAATATTTTTAAAGATAAGTTCTTTTTTTTTTTCTTAGATCAATTTGTATTAATTTTACTGAAACAAAATTTTTAAAGCTCAAAGCTTCAAATAATGATGAAATTTCTTGATAAAAATTTTAGACTATCGTGCCTCATGTAAGGTTAATGTGGGGGGGGGGGTAAACTCTAAAGATACTTCAAAGCGGTTAAAAACTCAAAAATTAAACTGATGATGTTTCACTTGACGCGCTGTTTTCAATGATTCCTAAATGCATTTTAAGTTTCCCTTAAACTTGTGATATTTCAGTTCAATTGTTATAAGTATTCCAATATTTCAAGCAGGAGAAAATTTGACATATATGTTTATATATGGCTCTTTATCGAATTTGAAAGAATTAGGTATGCGAAGGAATTTCCAATTGATTTTAATGGTTTGAAAGAAATTCCAAATCTTTTCTTTCTTGAAAATCCTGACTTTCAAAGAAATTTCGCGCGATAAATCAGGGAAATAACGGTATTTCAGAGGTTTCTTTAACTTATCCGAGATTATGCCTAAAAAATCTTTCTAAATCACTCCGAACTTTTAACTTCTATTTGCGACGTTATTGGAAATTTTCTTCTTCTCAATATTAATTTCAGTGCTT
>CAKNYM010053244.1:31818-41927 GCA_932195095.1 Andricus curvator
TATATACCTATCCACCTCATACCTATATTCCTACCTACCTTATACCTTTATACCCATATGCACACTACTATTCTCCAACCGAGCAAGTCACGCCTACCCCGTAAGGGAAATGGCTTAATGGTATAATAATAATAATAAACTGAGATCTTGGTTCGATCCCGTGATCTTCATGGGACAAAGGATTAGAACAGTTCTCATCAATGTTCAGCGAAGTTTATGCCGGTTCCCTGTAACGATAGGCCTGATCTCCGTCTGACGAGTACTCAGACACCTCTCCTTCCTCTGACGATAGCTTATTGTTTGTCCTCGGATCAGCCTCATTGGTTGACGTACTCATAGCATTTCTGATGTCCATGAGATCCTTGTTCGGCTTCAGAAGAAAAGTGGTTCGCGATAGGAGAGTTGAAGTCCACTTGAATTCGAAGCTTTTGAAATAATCTCATCCTTTTTTATTTTTGGCATCTTCCTAGCTGCGTGAGTACTTAATCCTCCAGGCTGGTGGAATTCCTTCGTGGTCTCAACAGGGCTGATTGCCGGATCCTCTATCCTGGTCTTGGGGGCCAATTTGAAGATAGAATCCGATGATAATGGTGCCGGAGTACTGGCTGGTGCTTGACTAGCGGGCGCCTCCAAACTATTTACCAGCAACTCAATCCCTCTCAGGAACATCTTCTTCTGCTCCTCCATCATTCTTTGCACCTCTCTTCGGGTTACTAACTCGGGGAAGTGAACCAAATTAGAACAGTAAAATTTCTCTCTGGATGGCCAGACTCTGCCAATGAGGGCTTTTTCCTCCCTTTTCAGAACGTCGTCGAACCTTCTCAGCTGGAATTCAGTTCTCCAGAAGTAGAGAGAGCCGTCGGGCTTCCTAAGTAGCGTGAGAGTGTCTTGGTCGTAAAGTCTCCAGGTACCTGTTGGGCCTCGGAATTTTCCCACTTCCTCATAATTATTTTCCTGAAATCGTCTAAGTCAGCACCTGTTGGTTTGAAATAGCAATAAGTATTTATACTTAATTATGTCTTGTACATTTGTTCTATCATTGAACGTGATTCTAATCACTGACTCTTGTCACAGAGTTTCTTATCTATAGGAAGGATTCTTGTCCCAGACTCTAGTTTAATTTGTAAGATATTCCGATCTCAGGAGCTGTCTTATGTCAATCTTACTCTATTATTTTAATTTTATCTATCTTTCTTGTTACTGTGTTGAATTTATTTTTAATTATTTTATGAAGCTTGCTTATATATAAAGGTCAAGCTGGGTACGCATTTGAGTGGGGCCCTCAATAAATGCGATTTTTAAATTTATTAACTGCAGTTTAAGTTTTCAACGCATACAGGTTTTAGTTGATCGATATAACTCATTGCTTAAACCAAGGTGACTAACTGTGATAAACTTTCTTTATTTATTTGATTTTGAGTCCCTTTGTAAGTTAGGTAAATAAACCTTCAATTGTGCAAAGGGACTTTCATTGCTCTGTGCCTGGTCTACAAGGTCGCGCGCCAGAGAGAAAGAGAAAGCTAGAAGATGCCCCTCGCAGCTGGCTTAGCTAAATTCTAGTTTTCACGTTTTATTTTAAAATTGCTTGATTTGACCCCCACAAATTTACTTCTATTTGCCGTAACAAGTTTTAATGTAACTTCTAAGTTTTAATGATCTTTTTATCTCTTGTTTTTCTAATTAAATTTCTTCTTTGAGTAACTGCTGACATGTCATAAGATATATAGGCCACTTACTTAGCAACAGCCACTTGCTGCGTCATGCTGCCCTTTGTCTCCCTTGACTCGACATGCACCGCCCTGCTGGTTGACTCGTTGTCTCCTGCCAATTTCAGTACACTTCGTAGATACGAAACAACAAAGAAAAACCGATGCGCCACAACACTCACGCGATAAGCACGCCTGAACACCTTCTCGGGATTTCCGATTCCCTTGCGCAGTGGAAACGTGCTGGGCTCATAACCTGTTGGGACCTTGTAGGATGACGGTTGAAAGAAGAACCGAGTTATTGTATGTGTCAAACGTACCGTAGCTTTATTTAAGTAAAACGTAGAAATCTAGTATCTTCATGAACACAAAGCTCTCTCTATGAGCTTTGGCGACAGACTGCCAGAGGCAATGCGGAAAGTTCTCAGAGAGAAAAGGGAAGAGAGTGCGCACGTGCATTGCACGCACAGTACTGACTACTGGAGTGGAGCAAGTGTCATCGTAGGACTCGTCCTCCGACAAATAGTAATAATAAAATAAACACAAATGATTACAAATCGAAAGCACTGATATTTATTCTGCACTTATGTATATTATAAACTGAAAGTTGTGAAATTTAAAAAATATTCTTAAAAAAGGTAGAATACGCTAGCCATAAAAAAGTCACTCCAATGTGAAAAACAAGATTATTTACTTTATTAGTATATTAGAAAAATTTAATGATAAAATTGATTATTCTTAAAATTTCAAAATGAAATTTGGCAATTGAAAATATTTTATATAAATAAAATATAACCAATCGAAGTATTCGACAGTGTTTCCTCTCTAAAAATAATATCTTCAAATGGAAGGGAAAGGGGCGATATTCACAATGACATGTATAAGAAAGAATAATTGTTTGTTTTGATGTAATATAAACATAACACTGTCGAGTGCGATGATTGATTTTATTTCATTTGTAATTAAAATTTTCAATTGCAAATTTTTTTTCTGAAATTTAAAAAATAATCAAGTTTATTATTAAATTTCACTAATATACTTATAATATAAAAAATCTTGTTTTCAACATTAGAGTGACTTTTTATGCCCAGGGTACTCGACCCTTCTTTCAATAATTTTTTTGAAGAATATACTGATATTTTTGTACATACTTGTATTAAAAAATACAAATATTTTGATCAATAATTATCTCCTCATGAGAGGGGAGAATATGGATCAAACTTTGATAATTAATAAATTTAAAGGAGAATTTGGTTCAAATGACATTTGCAGGATATCTTCAATAAACTTGAAATGATGCTGGTAAGGTTTAGTGGGAAATAAAAACTCTGAGAAAAATAGCCAAATTTATTATTTGTGTTGAAAATTGTTATTAACAGTTATTAATGATAATAATTGTTAATTATGAAGAGTTGTTTGCACCAACTATAATTTTTTTTAAATAGCAGCAATTCTAGTTTAAATTTTTTTTCCCCATAGCAAACGATATAGTTGACTATTTGTTTATACCGGTTGTTCATACAAGATGTTTATACAAATTAACATTAACGTTAAATGAATTATTTAGTGTTTCAAAATATATCTGCAATTAATATGATACATAGAGAGCTTATTTTTTTTTTAGTGAAAAAAATAAAATCTGCAAAATTGACCTTTTTGACCCACTTTGCGTTTAAAAAAAATCGTTGAAAAATTATTATTTGAAAATCAGAATTGCGACCTGTAGACTGTTCTGAACAATCAAAACCATATCTGCCCCACTGGTGGCCAGGCATGTGTCTGACTAAAACTGGCGGAAACTACTGACTGACGTGAGTCAGTAGTCCCACGTTGCACATTCCAGTGGTCCAAATCAGGAATTTCCTGTCAAAATCGGCTAAGGCTTACAATTCTTTACCGATTTCGATTAATTTTTTTTAAAAATGCTCAAAATTACATACGCTATAACTTCTATCACTTTTTTTCAAGTTCGTCCTTATGTTATTTATTGTATAAATAAATAAACTAGAAAAGTAAGACATTGCGAAAATATTATTTTTTGTCGCCGAGGAAAAGACTGAATAAAGTTTTTCTGCATTAGAATCAATGCAGGCACACTTAAGGAACATAGATTATTAGTTAAGGATTGAAGCTATTTGTTGTGAATAAATTATTATAATAAATACTTGGATGAGGAACTCGACGGCAGAAAACTATTATTTGTTGACTAAATTAACAATTACCATTGTTATAAGCATGTTAATAAACAAATAGTATATTTTTGCATCTTTTTCTAGGTATAGTTCTAAATATACTCCAATGAAATTAGATTAAGAAAAGGAAATGTATTAGTGAGAAGTAAGTCTTACAAACGTATCAATTGAAAAATTTTAAGTTGAGAATTCATCTAACGGTTAAAAATTGAACAACAATTGACAATGGTCCAAGTATAAAATTGAACATCAACATTTGAACATAGAATTACTGAATGTTATTAACGTTTTAAATTAGGTTTTCTGGATGCAATATTTCACATATGTTACGATTCGCCCAAAGCAATTATAATTCTAAATTAATAAATTAAATAATTCAAAACAAATTTTTTTGAAGGTTAACGTCGTTTATCCTATTTGCTTACTTTTTCGCTTCTATTCCTCGTGTCTCAGTAGCATTTGGCAAATTATTTGAACTGGCTTTAACGTATCCAGGAGTACTGCATAACAATAAACCCTTTTAGCCAAAAAACGTTGATGACTAATTATTTGGATAAGGGCGCCACATGTTTCGTTTCAAAAATCAATATCTCCGGTTGATATTTTGTAATTTTTTAATGATTATAAATTATTAAATAAACAAAATTAAGTTTTAATTGTACATTTAAATTTTTTGGAAGCCAAAGTTTAAAAAAAATTTAACTATAAGGCAAACCAAATTTTTGTGGATAACCCTATTGAACTTTTTTTTTAATTCGTCTTTTTGGTTTTAAAATTCAAATCTTTTAGTGGAAATTTTATCTTTTTTTGTGAAAAATGCAACTTTTTGATTGCAAATTAATCTTCTTTGCTTGAGGATTCAACTATTTTGTTTAAAAATTCAAATCTTGTTTGGAAGAAATCTCTAATATCAAATTATTCGTTGAAAATTAATCTTCTCTGGTTGAACTTAAAATTTAATTTTAATTTTATTTCAATTTTTCCAATGAATATGGAACTATTCAATTTTTAGTTAAAAAATGATTTTTTTTATTTGAAAATTCAACTACTTAGTCAAGTTGAACCACTTTGTGGAACATTAATTTTTTTTCTAAGGTTTATCTCTTTATTTGCAACTGTAACTATTTTGTTGAAAACTCATTTTTTTGTTGAAAATTAAATTTTTTAACTGAAATGTAGCTATTTCGTCTTTAGCTGACTCTTTTTTTATTGAAAATTCAATTATTTGGGTAAAAGTTGATCCACTTTGTTAAACATTTTCTTTTTTGGTTGAAAGTATATTTCTGGTTGATAATTGGCCTTCTTAGTTGAATATCGTCCTTTTTAGTAGAGTACCTACAAATTCATCTCATTGGTTGAAAATTTATCTGTTTTGTTGAAAATTAATTTCCGCTGCTGGAAATGTAACTTCTCCATTTTTGGTTGAAAATTTATCTCTTTTAGTAGAAATAATAGGTTTAGTATTTCGTTGGAAATTCTTCTCTTTGGGTAGAAAATCAATCCTATTGCTTGAAATTTCGTCTTTTTATTCGAGAGTTCATCTTTATAGTTTAATATTTTTGTTTGAAAATTCGATCATATGTTTGCAAATTCGACAGTTCGGTTGAAAAAATAGAATGTATCCGACTCAGACCCAAATTATTGCCGTAAGTTGGTGCGTATGTGACAAAAAATTTCTCAAAACATTAACCTTGAAGTCGCAATTTTTTTAAATTATAGAGGGCGAAAGAAAAACCAATGAAAAAATTTTCGATAATAATTGGAAAAAAAATTCTGATCAAAAGAACAGGTAAAATTTTTTTTTGAACTTTAGAAAATAAATTTCAATCATGACATCCTAGTCTCATTAATTTGGAGAAAAAATATGTAAAAGTCGACAACAAGAGAAAATTTTTTTCGTGAAAATTGGAATTTTTTGAAATTTTGATTTATTTATAACTCTCCCTGATCTTTATAACATATATTTTTTCATGCAAACTGGTTTATCCGTTATCGTTTGAAGGATTTTTTATTCACATTGATGCCAATACATGGTGCCAGTAACAAATTTCGAAACAAATGTACACTGCTTTTGATGAAACAGAGTTTAACTTCATAACCTTCTTATTTCCATGTTTTTTTAAATGAACAAACATTCTTAAAACCAAGTGCTGATATTTTCAGTGTAAATAACTGATAAAAAGCAATTTATTAAACCCTCTAGCGTTAGTTCCTCTCACTTATTTGTGCCATGTACATAAACCATGAAACTTACACAATGTTGACGCCTCTACAGAAAAAAAATCGCTTTGCGAAATACAAATATCTTTAAAAAATAGGTTTCGCCCCTCCAATACACTTATAAATATGTATATATATGCCTGTATATATTCTAATGGAACATCATAATTATCTTTAGTTTCCTTCTGCACGAGATTTTTTACGAATCAATTTTTACTGCATAATTAGAGAAAATGAAAGTCATTCTGGGTACTTCATTCCTCTCGTTAGCAGTGTTCCTTCATTCTATTGGTAAATATAATTTCCTAAATATTCTAATTTGATCCAATTCTTTATCAGGATATTTTTATATAAGTAGGCTGAGGATTTGTAACTACTATATTTCAAGAATTCATAAATAATACTTTTTTACTACCCTTCCATACGATTTCAAACAATTTGAAATTTTCTACTTACTTCAAATACTAATTGCTTTACTAGCAAGAATTTTCTACTTACTTCAAATACTAATTGCTTTACTAGCATGAATTTTTGTTGTTGGAAACAATTTCTGAAGAAATACGTATCCTAGAATTATGAAATAACTTTTTCAGCAGATTAAAATGTATGAACAGGTTTTATATTACTGAAGTTCAAAAATAGAGATTTTTTAAGTCTTGCTTTCACAATAAGGTCAAACAAATTTTTCCAGCTATGCAAATTTTTATGGATATTGCTTTTAGTTGACTCAAACCAGTACCGTTTTCTGAAACTAACTAAATAAAAAGCACTGAGGAACGTTTGTGTGGCCCTGAATTTGTATAAATATACAAAAATTATTTGTGAATATATCCGCTTTCAAATACATCAGCCGATTCACATTGTAAAATCAAAAAATATTTGTGTGTTAGTTTTCAATCTTTATGAAATTTCCCATGAGAGAACATTCTTTATTAAATACGGAGATCGTTATTGGAAGTTTGTTTTTCACTTAATATAATTTTAAATGATATAATAATAATTCAATATTGAAATGATTATTATTTTTTTATAAAAAATAAAAAATTAATAAATAAATAAAATAATAACAAATTAATAATACAGTGAACTCTTGCTTGTTCCAAGGCGTACCCCCCCATGCTAGGATATTCCAAGTGGCACAGTTCCGTCACCTCCCACCACGGTCCCTGTGCGGTCTCGCTCGCGTCAGTGGCTGACCAATTAAAAAGTGGCCTGAAGGGCGGGAAGCCCTCGTTCGTTTGAATTGAGTATTTTAGCATGACGTCATGGGAATGCATACGACTTTTTGGAGAAAATATTCTAAACGTAAAAGCAAGTCATAAATGTACCAATAGTAATATTTGTCAAGTGTAGAATGCATTTTCTCAGTCATCTTCCTTATTTTCGATTGACGACCTTTCACTGTCACGAAATAAAATAAAATATCCACAAAGAACCCGCACCAAATGTACAGTAAATGGCTTCTTGTGAAAAATTCTGAATCTAATTTTTTTTTGTATTTTGGAACCTGCAAAGCAAACCCGAAAGAAAAAAGTAAGAAAAATGGACAGTTTTTTAACAAAAAATTGTCAATGTTTCAATTTTTACATGTATTTTAATCGAAAAATGCTTATTTTAGTGAAAAGTTTTTTTTCTCCGAAACTCGTTACCGAAATGAAAGGTTCATATCTAAGATCTAAAACTTTAAAATAAGTAAAGGAAGCATGCATAGCACGGATATTATATATGTGCATTTACTTCAAGGGTTGGTTTATCATCCCTTGAACATTTAATCCGGAATATCGACATTTCTTAAGGACTAAAATCACAAAAAGTTTTCTGATTAATCTATGAGAATAGGAATCATATTAAAAGTAAATAGGGAAGGTGTAGACGACAAGGATGTTTTTGAATTTTTCTAAAGGGTTGTTTAATCATCCCTTATTCAGAGAAGCAGAGAAATTAACTTTTCGTAAGGAATAAATCACCAAGGATCAGGCCTACAATATCGCTTCAAAACATACATATAGGAAGTGTCCTTTAGGAGGACTTGCATTATCATTCATTTTCAGGGTAGTTTAATCATCCCTTAATTATTGAAACAAAGGAATCGATATTTTATACGGGATAACCCACCACAGATTTTTTTAATAACATATTATTGATCAACAAAATCACTTTAAAACATACATAGGAAGCGTCTTTTGACAGGATTTGCATTAGTATTAATTGTCAGGGCCATTTAATCATCTTTTATTTATTGAACAAGGAAATCGATATTTTTATACCGGATAAAGCACCAGAGATTTTTTTAATTATACATTGATCAACAAAACTACTTTAAAAATACATAGGAAGCGCCTTTTAGCAGGATTTGTATCAGAATTTATTGTCAGGGTCATCTTATCACCACCTAATTATTGAACCAAGGAAATCAATATTTTAAACGGGATGAAGCACCAGAGATTTTTTTAGAATACAGTATTGATCAACAAAATCACTTTAAAAAATACACGGGAAGCGTTTCTTTGCAATATCAGCGCTTGAATTTATTGTGAGGGTAGTTTAAACATCCCTTAAATATAGAAACAAGGATATCAATATTTTATACGGATTAAAGCACCGTAGGTTTTTTTATTAATACATTGATTAACAATATCACTTTAAAATATACATAGGAAGCGTCTTCGAGCAGGAATTGCATTATAATTTATCGTCAGGGTCGTCTAATCATGCCCTAATTATTGAAACAAAGAAATCGATATTTTAAACGGGATGAAGCACCAAAGATTTTTTTATTAATACATTGATCAACAAAATTTCTTTAAACCATATACAGGTAGCGTTTTTTAGCAGGGTTTGCATTATAATATATTTTCAGGGTCCTTTGAGTTTGGTGTATCAGATCAATTTGATCAGAATCGGGTACTCTAATCTCAAATTTCGGATAGTTGATTGCATTTCGTGAAACTGAAAGGTCTTCCATCGATAAAAGGATGAAATAAAATTGCGCAAATGCATTCTACAGTTGAGAAATATTACTATTCAGACATTTATAACTTAGTTTTACGTTTAGAATATTTTCTTCAAAAAAAGCGTATGCATTCCCAGTTAAGATGTACCAACTATACTAACATTTCTGATATATCAACCTATTATATCATGATCATGACGTCATGCTACAATACTCAATATTCCGCGAAATATTTTAGTTATTTTTTTTATTCTATTATATTGATTTTCAGTTGGCAAATTGTACTATTTCAAGGAAATCTTAAATTGTCCACATCATATTTCAACTAAAGCACTGACATGCATGATGCCCAAAATCAAGGACGTACACATGCATACAGCGCGCGCATCGATACAAGGCCGAAGCAGTTTCACTGTAATAAAGTACTCGAATTCGAATTGTTGAAGCTGAAGATTAGTACTTTAATTCCAGCTCGTGAAAATATTTATCTGTAACGAACATAAAAGATTAGAGAAGTATTTGATCCAAGAAGAAAAAAAATTGATCTTTAATTTTATTTTCACAAACACAAAAAAATAGCGACTTAAGGTAGTTGTGCCAAAAATCAGATATCTGGAAAAAAATTTTCTATGATTTTAAGAATTGAAATGATATTATTATCAATCATATCTTATGAAACAAAAAACTTTTTTTACGGAAAAAGTTTAAAACTTGCAAAAAATAACACAGCAACACAAAAAAAAACTTTGTTTCGGATCTGGAGGTCAGACTATGTTTATAATAGGTTTCTGGGGTCGCTGAATCCGAATCCGAGGTCCAAAACCCCCCAGCACGTCAGGGTTCTGACATAACCTCAAAAAACGTCATAAAAAATCTTTTTTCGGGTCTGGAGGACAGACCATGTTTCCTATATGTTTTTGGGGTCACTGAATCCGAATCCGAGGTTCGAAGAACCCCAGCACGTGAGGGTTCTGACATAACCTCAAAAAACCTCATAAAAAATCTTTTCGTGGGTCTGGAGGTCAGACCATGTTTCCT